>PPHD01006144.1:0-25067 GCA_002909625.1 Bambusicola thoracicus
CTTCCCTTCCCTTCCCTTCCCTTCCCTTCTTTCCATTTACAATTTCTGCCATTCAAAGTCTTGAAACAAAGCTCTAATTGGCTCTCTAATTTATGTCCACAGTGGCTTGTTAGATACAAGCAGAGTAAAAAATATTTTCAATAGAGGCAGCATCCAGAGATGGTTCAGCTGGGCAGGAGGCATTTGGGAAAAGCAGTTTGAAAAAGAAAAAAAAGAAAAAATAATAAAGATGGAGGATAATAATAACAACAGCAGAGTCTTTATTTCTTACACAAGAAGTAACTCCCGGCAGAAATTACGGCTCCCATCTTTCCCCATTCTAGCTGTAAACTGCTGGGTGCTGTGAACTCCCAGCAAGGGGAATGGTGGCCACATTTATTCCTTCCCCACCCCTCGAAAACTTCTCTGTGTTCCTCCAGCATTTAGACAAGCTGTCTGAGATAGGGGAGTCTGAGACATAGACTGGATGAGGACTTTCTGACTCAGTGTGAGATTCCTGCACATCATCACTGCCTACAGGGCACCATTGGAAATAACTGCTCTTTTTTCTGTTATCTGAAAATGTTATCTGGAAATGCACACCTTTATCCTGACGTAAATATTCCAGATTTTACAGTAAAGGAAATGAAAATACACAGAGAGATCAGAGCTGCTATCTCGTGCGGGTGAATAATTCAGAAGTATTGCTGTGGTTTATGTGATTCACATACACCTCTACCCAAATTATCCCAGGCGAGCAGCTGTCCTTGAATGCTCTTGGGTGCTGAATTAAATAGGTTGGTCTGCCTGGTTCCTCGGTAAGGACTTTGAGTTCATCCTGTTGAACTTCCTTGGGAAGAAATTCCCCTTTTACAATTAAATTTGGGTGAGATGGGGATCATTCTCAACTTTCTATTCTCTGGAGCAGATGGAGAGATGAGTAGGTTTTGAGGACAACACCCATAAGGAGAGCGGATGAATCTCTGCTGAAGCAGGACAGCCTTTCAGAAGCTGCTCTGCAAGGTGCTGCTCTGCAGCCATGATCTCACAGCCATAACTTTGGGGTTGTAATGTCAGGAAACTCGAATGAAGGGCTGCTTGGTGGGTCAGGTTGGCTCATTGAAAGGTCTTGCAATGGTTTGCCCAAGAGATGTAAGATCTTATTGATCATGAGCAAGAAAGCAGCTGCCACAAACGCACGTCCTTTCCCCATGAGGAAGAGGACGAATATTGGTGAGTTTGCTGGTGGCTGCTTAGCAGAACATGGAACCGTGAGCACAAAGAGGGCACGACCTGAGGCTGCAGGGTATGGCTTGCAGTTCAGTCCCTCTCTGCTCCGGACAATGGCTTCATGAGATGTGATTCCTGGCAGGGAGTTTCATCTGCCCATTCTGAGATGAAGTCCATGCCCCTGGGCTTCACTTCAATACCCGTGGTCCCTGACATGAAGCAGCTGCTGGCAGGAGGACACACAAAAGTCCATTGTGCTGCAGCCCACTGCTTCCCCTGCGACGGAGTGAAAAGCAGCTCTAAATCTCCATTAATAATAATGAGATGCCACTCACAACACCTGCAGGGCATCTGAAATGAGGCGTCTGGCTGCGGAGCTGAAGTTTCCCCCGGAGCAAAGTGTCAGAAGATCATGATGGCTTTTAAGTGTGCACCCATTTGTCAGGTACCAGATAAGATGTGCACTTTCTCTGCTCTCTGATATAACCCTGCCAAGCAATGATTAATGTTATCCAGGAAAAAATCAATGCTTGGGTGTTTTTTTTTTTCATCCCGTGCGTTGCAGACCATCATTTTAGGAGCTGCTGATTTATCTCTGAGAGAGTCTGAATGTACCTTTTATCTCCAGCTTTGGCATCGAGTCGAAAGAAAAGCCCAGCAGGAGAAAATCTTAGTTTTATTACTGCTCCATTTTACATGAGGATAAGTTACACCGAGAGGAGTCACATCTTCTGGCCCTTTCACCTAGATGTGCCTTCTCTAATTCCTGGGATACGGAGTTCCCACCCAAGGCTCTGACACTGTCCTCATCAGAAAAGGCACACTTAAGCACACAGCATGCTGAAGGTTAGATGTACTTCAGCAGAAGCAACGTTTAAGCTGTCATCTTGATGTGAGCATGATCTATGGTCTATGTCAAGCCTGAATGAACACAGCCTACCGATGTGTAGCATGTATGCCTTATTTTTTCCTAATATCCAACCCAAACCTCCCCTGGAGCAAACTGAGGCCATTTTCCCTCGTCCTATCGCTAGTTATATGGGAGAGGAAGCCGACCTCCACCTCACCACAACCTGCTTTCAGGGAGTTACTGAAAGTGATGAGGTCTCCCCTGAGCCCCCTCTTCTCTTCAGCAAGACCTCAGCACTTGGTCTCATTGAAGTTCATACAATTGGCCTCAGTCTAGTGATCCAGTTTATCCAGAGCCCTCTGTAGGGCCTTCCTACCCTCAGGCGGATCAACACTTTCTCCTAGCTTGGTGTCACATGTGAAAGCACGCCCTCCACTGCCTCAAAGTGAGCACCCACTTCTGGGTGTTCTGCGGATGTTTCTGCGTGCTCACCTATTACTGCACATGAGGTGGCCTTCAGGAACTTGAGGTTTTCTTCTCAGAGAGTATTTACCTTGCGTTGACTTAAAGCAGCGGGCAAGAATCAACATTCTTAGCACCGCTGATGGATTTGGACCTCAACCTCAGCCTGAGTTAACAGCTCGTTGCCTGGGGTGAGAGATGCCCTGAGGAAAACAGTCGGCAGAAAGCTTTTGTAATGCTTAGTAGGACACATCCTTTGTCTTCCATAAACTATGTAAATTCTGCTAGAAAACATACAGCCACGATTCCACGCATAAATGCAGAAGTGAATTAACTGCATGTCTCACAATAAGCATCTTTGTCAACCAGGGTTTTTCTAAGATAAATGCAACCAAGGAAAGGGGACGTACTGAGCCAACAGAGAGGAGTCAGAGTACACAGTGAGCAGCGTGAGGGAATATTCTCCCTCTTGCTCTCCTGAGCGTCTCCTTGACGTCCTTATTCCTCAAGCTGTAGATCAGAGGGTTGAGCATAGGAACAAGCAAGGTGTAAAACACTGCCGTGACCTTCTCCATGTCCAGTGAGTACTCGGAGCCTGGCTGCATGTGGCTGAGGCCAGCGGGCACGTAGAACAAGGTGACAGTCAGCAGGTGGGAGGCACAGGTGGAGAAGGCTTTGTGCCGTCCCCCGGCAGACCTGATGCTCAGGATGGAGACGAGGATGTACACATAGGAGATGACGATGATGAGGAGCACAGTCATGGAAATGGTCCCATTGAAGGTGACGAGCAGGAGCTCATTGAGGTGGCCGTCAGAGCAGGTGAGTTTCAGCAGAGGGTTGGTGTCACAGAAGTAATGGTTGATGATATTGGGGCCACAGAACGGCAAGGGCAGCAAGCAGCATGTCTGGGTTAGTGAGTTCAGAAAGCCCCCCAGGTACGAGCCAGCCACCAGCTTCATGCAGAGACCCTTGGGCATGGAAATAGTGTAGAGCAAGGGGTTGCAAATAGCTACATAGCGGTCGTATGCCATCACGGCCAGCAAGAACACCTCTGTGGTCACAAACACGAGGAAAAAGAAATGCTGGGTGAAGCAAGCAGAGTAGGAAATGGTTTTATTATCCAGCAAGAAGCCAATAAGCAGCCTTGGAGAAAAGACAGAGGAGTAGCAAAGATCAACAACAGATAGATTGCAGAGAAAGAAGTACATGGGAGTGTGCAGACGGGGGCTCGTCGTGATCAGTGTGATCAGCCCAGCGTTACCCAGCAGGGTGATGAGGTAAATCACCGAGAGCACTATGAAGAGAGGAGTCTGCAGCTCAGGCTCACCTGTCAGTCCTAGGAGGATGAACTGACTCACCACCGTGCCGTTGCCTTCAGCCATATCACCATGTATCAGCACAGCATGCCCGCTGGAAGGAGAGAAAACCGTGCAGGAAGAAAGAGCAATGGCATGGCTTGGGTACGAAGCTGCTACCAGGGAGGGTAGCATGGGCTAGTGGGGACATCTACTGTATGGAAGACGTATGGTCCAGCTAGCAAGCTTTTTCTCTGCGTCAATACCATTCGCAGTGCTTATTTATGGCTTCGACCCTCACCAGCGATGTCCCCAAAGTAAATGGTGGCTCAGAAGTTTCGTGCCACAGAGGGGATCGTTAGAAACTCTCTGAAGAGTTTTGGTAAGCCTGAACCTGGGTCCGGTCCGCCCCTCGGCTGGCCACGTGGAAAGGGCTCATTAACATCAGTTTGCTCAGTGCTGCTGTGGACTGCGGGGGGGAAATTCATTTCGTTTGTTGGCTGTTGTCACTGCTTTACACTAATGGCTTCCCATTTGAAATCGGGATTTTGTTACCCACACACCCTTCACCAACAAGCTTTAAGCTCCCGCTCCAGAGAACTCGAGGAATGTCACATTTGCATACATTTTATTCTTTAAAAAACCAAACCAAAACTAAAACGATAACAGAAAAGCACATCACTCTGACAAGTAAAAGGTTATGCTTAGCACAGAACCAAATAATAACTTAAAACAGTAACGTCTTCTTTTTTTTTCCTTAGCCTGGGACTTGAGTGCCTGTGTGTACAATGCGGAAGGATGCCTCAAGAAAATAAGGGTTGAGTTTTATTCACTTCTCAGTTTTATTGCCATTTTTCTTGTTAAACATAAAACACAGCCTAGTAGGAAGACTGGGGCTTGAGTGCTGCAGTTTTAGCTCAGCTTGTCCTTGGTTTATACACATGAAGAGTAAGCCAGAACTTTCAAATCCAGAAGCCCACACTCGAGGTTCTCACTAAAGGGAGAACCTCACCTCATTATTTCATTCTCCTCCCAAATCCACCTTGCTTTGTATTCACCTCTCCCCATTTTCTGCCCCTGCTGTTTGCATCTGGCCTCTTTATGGACAAGCTGTGTGAGGGAGAACTCTCAAACAGCTGTGCCTGGCTTGCTCTCTAGCTGTCCAACTTTTTATTGCTTAAATCAGAGGGGTGTTCGACTAGGCGTGACATCCAGTTTCTGTGGCCTCATTGCCAAAAGCCTCCAACTGACGAATGCTGGAGCTGAACTGCTAAAGGCATATGCTTCATTCCTCACCCACCACCTTCTACCAGCTCCCCTCACCTGCGGTTGTCTCAGCCCTCCCTCCTCCCTCACGCATTACAGCCACTGCAGAAGCAGACTGGCATCTCACTCACTAGCCTAGCCATGTTGGAAGGACTTTGACAGCAACACACACAGCACCCCTCCCAGCAATAACCTGTAGAACAGAAAGACAACTATATGATTAGCCTAGAGTTCCCAGCTGAGCATAAAAACTAACAACAGAGGTTCGTGCTTGGCCAGTCCGGTTATTTCCCCTTTTTGAACTTGGCTGTGGCACTGTTGGTCTTGGCTTTCTTCTTCGCTGACCCCTTGGTTTCGGGCTCCTTGCGCTTGGCCGATGTGATGGAGCCCGTCACCTTGAAGAAGTCATCCAGCCGGCCCTGCGTGCTGCCCTGGCGGCTCTTACTCAGCCTCTTGACCCCATTGCGGATGCGCTCCTCGTTGAACTGCTTCTCCCCACACATGAACTGCACGAGCTCCTCCTCATTTGGCTCCGTCCACTTCAGCTCAACGTCGTCGGGGTTGACAACGTCAGGCTCTAGGAAGAGCTTCTGGGCCTCTTTGTGCAACCAGTTCTCAGGCAAGGGGTACTTCTTGGTGTCGATGTGCTGGATGATCTCCTCAATGGTTTTGTGCTGCTTGATGAGCTCGACCGCCCGCTTGGGCCCGATGCCGCGGATGCTCTCACAGTAGTCGCAGCCGAGGAGGATGCACAGATCCACAAACTGTTCCCAGGTCAGCCCCAGGTCCTGCAGGACCCGGTTCAGGTGGAACTCTTGGATGGGCAGCTTCTTCGTCTCACTGGCGGTGAGGTGTCGCATCAGCACGGGGCTCCCAAAGGTCAGGCAATCCATGTCCTCTGTGGCAGCCGCATACACCTTCCCCGCCTTCACCAGCGTAGCACAGCTGGCTTCCGCCTCCCCTGGCGCCTCCACGTAGGGGATGCCCATCAACATCAGCAGCTTCTTGCACTCGTCGGTGTGCTGCTGGGTCACTTTCACCAACCTCTTGCTGAACTTCTCAACGTTGGCCTCCTCGCCGGCCTCCTGAGCCTCCTGCAGGTGCTTCTCGGCCTCGGAGCGGCGCTCCGTCCTCTTGGCCAACTCCCCGGACTTGAGCTGAGGTGGTTTGCCATCGAACACGTAGACGGGCTTGATGCCGTTCTCCACCATGCGGATGGTGCGGTAGAACATGCCCATCAGGTGGCTGGTGGTCTCGCCCTCCTCGTTCTGCAGCACCTCGGCGCCCTGCCGCACGGCGATCAGGAACTGGTAGATGCTCATGGAGGCATCGATGGCCACCTTCCGCCCGAAGTACGACTTGATGTCGTTCTCCCGGATGGCGCTGGGCGCCACGTCGGCGATCAGCTTGGCCAAGCCGTGGATTCCCATCCTGCGGGCACAGAGCAAAGCACCGGGAGCTGAGGGATAACGGCGGGACGGGTCCCGAGAGCCGAGGCCTCGCACACCGCAGCCTCCCGCTGCCCGCCCCGACTCCCACCCTCGGCCCCGCCCCGGCCTCTCCAAGCCCTCCTCGGCCCCCTCTCGCCACCGCTTCTCCCCTCAGCCCTCTCCGGCCGCCGTTATCCCGCGCCGTCCCCCCCGCAGCGCCCGGCCGCCATTACCCCTCCGCTCCGACCCTGCGCCGTTCCCGCGCTGGGCCGCGCTGCCTGCTGGGTAGCCAATGCCGAGCGGCTCCCGCTGGCCCCGCCCACTCTGCGCGGAGCGCGTCACTTCCGCTTCCGGAGGTGACGGGAAGCGGAAGTTGCTGAGGGGACGTGTCCGAGCGCGGCGGGAGCCGGGATCTGGGGCAATATGGTGGGGCGCGGACCCGGGGCTGGGACTGACATTGGATTGGGAACTTGGGACTGGGAGCTGGGGTTGGGGCCGGGACCTGACACCGAGACCGGGAATGGGAACCGGGAGCTGGGACTGGAATCAGGAGCTGGGAGTGGGAATGAGGGCGTGGAGTATGGGCCCTGGGACCGGAGGCTACGACCGGTATGGGGAACGAGAACTGGGGGCTAGAACTGGGAAGGAGGAGGGGAACAAGAATCGGGGACAAGGACCAGGAGTGAGAACCGAGGGCTAGGGCCGGGAATGGGAACTGGAGGCTGGGGAGTGGGAAACTGGGCTGGAAGCTGGAGCTGGGGCCGGGAAAGGGATGATAGGTGGGGCAGGGAACCCGGGGAACCAGGACCAGGGACTGAGCGTGGAGCCCGGCAGCCCTGCTGCCCCATGCCATGCCCCCACAGGAGCTAGAGACAATGAGCAGGTACACCAGCCCGGTGAACCCGGCTGTCTTCCCACACCTCACCGTGGTGCTGCTGGCTATTGGCATGTTCTTCACCGCGTGGTTCTTCGTGTATCCTTGGGCGCCGGGAGCGGGGGGACCCACCTCGCCATGCCCCTGTTGTCACCTTAACCCTCAGCTGGCAGCTATGAGGTGACATCCACCAAGTACACGCGAGACATCTACAAGGAGCTGCTGATCTCACTGGTGGCATCGCTCTTCATGGGGTTTGGCGTCCTGTTCCTGCTGCTGTGGGTTGGGATCTACGTGTGAGGCCCAGGCAGAGTGATGCGTGGACCCCCAGTGGCTGTAAGCAGGATGAGAGCTTTGTGCTGCATGTTGTGTGCGAGGTGCCTGCAAAGCGGATCTCCAGGTTATGTTTCTGAGCCACCTTTCTTCAGGGATGGATTTGGGGCACGCAAAGGGTTGTACTTTGGGCCTTGCACCCGGTGAGGAATAACCACATGTGCATCAGGTTAGGAGCAGAGGTGCTGCAGTGGAACTCTGTGGAGAAGGACCTGAGTGTCCTGGGTGACCACTGGTTGACTGTGAGCCAGCAGTGTGCCCTCACGGCCAAGAAAGCTACTGGAATCCTGGGGTCTGTTACAAAGAGCATGGCTAGCAGGGCAAGGGAGGTTCTCTTCCCCTTCTGCTCTACCCTGTGGAGGCCGTATCTGGAGTACTGTGTCCAGTGCTGGGCAGACGGGGAACTGCTGGAGAGAGTCCTGTGAAGGGCAAAGATAATGGGGGCCTGGAGCATCTCCTTCATGAGAAAAGGCTGAGAGCTCTTGAGCCTAGAGAAAAGAAGGCTGAGAGGGGATCTGATCAATCCTTATCAATATCTAATGGGTGGGAGTCAAGTGGTTGGGGCCAGGCTCTTTTTGGAGGTGCCCAGCAACAGGATGAGGCTGCTGGCTGATTTAGGTAGAGAGGGCTCTCTGCCCTTCTGTAAACTGCAAACAGAACATATTCATCCTGGTGCGAAGCAGTGGGGATTGGGCTTGCTGTGTGCTCTCCTTTGCTCAAGGTGTGGTTCCGACCTTGCAGCACCTGGTAGAGGATCTGTCCCCGTGCTGTGGGGGTGCTGCTCTGGGGAAATCTGTCTTACCTCCTTCCTCTCTCCTTTGGTTCCAGGTGGGAAGCCCCGGAGAAGTTCTTTTTGTATTTGTTTTCTACGTGAGCATGGGAGCTTGCTTCAGGCGTGGACTGTGCTGTCAGCCGACTCCTGGCAGCACGACAAACCAAACCTGAATAAAACTGGCTCTGTGATGCACCTGCCTTTGGATTTGCACTTTGTCTCTTAGGTGCTCGTACCTGCCTTTTTGAACCAACTCTGATTTCTCCACAAAACCCGTGAGCCTTGGGACGGGCCCTTTATTATACCCACAGCCTTTTCCTAGGCTGTTTTCAGCAGCAGAAGCAGCTGTTTCGTAAGGAGGTGAGCGTAATTCACATTTCCTTCTAAGCGGTAGAACACACGAGTGGAGTTTAGCTGGGTGTCCTACTGCAGAGAGTTAACAAATGCTGGGAAGCTGCAGCTGGCAGTGTGTAGCACCCCTGGTATCAAACTTAGGCGTCTTGGCAATAGAGTTCCCGTGCTGCAGTGAGTGGTGTCTGGGTAACACCATGCTCAGCGCTGCAGAGAAGCTACAAAGAGCATTTCAGTGAGCTGGAGCTTTAACTGAAAGGAGTTTTCACTCCAACTGGGGATTTGTTGTTGCTCACGGGTGTGCCCAGCAGTGTTTCAGTGCTGCCTTGTACCCTGCTGCAGCTGGAGTCTGGAAGCCTCGGGTGACACAAACTGTGTCTGTGGGACGTGAGGCTTTGGAGGAATGCTAGAGAAGTACAGAACAGCAGCGTAGCTGACTGCGTCCTTTGTTCAAGCATCACTGAATTAATGCTTTGAAAGCATGCATTTATGGCATGCGTCACTATACTTTTAAGGCAGCTTTGCATTTGGAGTCTCGCTCTCAAAGCAATCAGGATGCAGAGCTGTAAATCCTGCAGGTACCATACAGACTTCAAGCCTCGATGCGCTGTCCGGAGGAAGCTTTCCCTCTGCGGGTGCTCTCAGATGCCTTCTGGGTCTGGCCCTGACCTCTGAGATGCGAGCAGCCACAGCTCTTTACATCTGTTCCAAAGCAGGACACCCTGCAGCTGTCCTGAGCCCGCCTGGAAGCTCACGCCGAGCAATTGGCACCGGGGTTCCTCACCGTTGCGATGAGCAGTGTGTAAGTCGTGAGCTGAAAGGGGAAAAACACAGCGGGGGAGGAACACAGCCGGGAGCCATCCTTGGATACAAAGCAACGTTCATATATTTATTTATATAGGCGTATTTACCTCCAGCGTAAAACAAAGTCTAAATAAGCCAAACATAAAAGTGGGGAATCCGGAGACCCGGCACTCCGATTTAGCAAAATATAAATATGAATCAGAAAGGAAGGGAGGGAAACCACGCGTGTTCCCCACAAATAAAAACCTATCATCCATAATACCTGCTAAGAAGGCAACTCTACGGACTGGCTGGCAATATACAGTGATTAAAGCTGTGGCAGCAACATTTAAACCGAACAAATTAGTGCTTTACTTTTCTTCTTTTTTCCTTAATTCTTGCAGTGGCGGTACAGTCTCTATTTACAGGCTTTAAGCTCTCGACAGTAGGACAGAATGTTTGTGAATTTGCTTTTGAAACAAACTCCGAAAGAGGCGAACTTTGGCAGGCGGCCTCACTTCCACGCTTGTCTTCCTTCCTGCCGAGAGCGTCGAGAGAGATGAAGCTCCCGTTTCCAGCTGAAGGAGGGTTTCTCCCAGCTGCAGGGCTGGAGACGTTGGCTCACAGCTCCCTCCGTCTCACGCAGGTTAAGGCCTGATTGTGAACTCTCTGCTTACTGATTGGGGACGGGGAGCACGGCAGTGGGGGTGGATGGGTAGGGCAGAGAGCCTTCTAGGGGCGGTCTGTGCAAACGGCTGTTTCCAGGGGCTGAGAAGCAATCTTGTTGACTTTTTGTTACAAAACCCTTTTGAGATCATTCCTGCTTGGCCGCTGGTGGAACGGGTGTATGATTTGTGATGTACGTTAAGACAAAAGGTATTACTGCTGAAGGCGGCGTTCCGTTTCTCTCCTCTGATAACCGTGGATTATCAGCCCCTTCTGCTTCCCTGCTGTACAACAGCTGTGCAGGGGCAGCACCACCTGTAGCACTTTGGGTATTGCCTCATCTCCTTTCTCAAGCTGACGGACCGCTGGCTTTGAGACATACAGGCATAGGGAACCCTGCTGGCAGAACAAGGCACTGGAGATGTTCCCATAGCCAATTAGGCACTTGGTTTGCTGAGGCCACTGTAACCCAATGGCTGAGCGTCACAGGGACGCCCGAGGGACCCCCATCTCCTCTTGGGCTGGCACGCGTCCACTGGTTGATTGCTTTCTCCCTCCCTGCCTGCAGCCGGGGAGACACACGTGTGGCTCCGGGCTCCGCTGGCAAGGGTGGATTGGTGGCAGTGATTGCAGGCGGCACCGTCAGCTCCAGCCGTCACGGCACTGCCTGTTACCTCTGTGGGGGGCTAAAAGAGAGCGTGGGCAGGTAGGGAGAAATGGCAGCGGGGTCTGAGAAGGCTGCCCCTCAGCTGAGCAGAGCTGGCAGAGCACAGGGCATCGCTCGCCTGGGTGAGGATTGGCTGAGCCACTGATTGCCAAGCAGAGAGTAAAAGCTGCCGAGAAAGTAACTCATTCAGCTTAAGGCTGAGCAAAAGGCTTAGGGCAGGTGGAAAGAAGAGCACTGAGCATCCTCCCCGGAGAGCTCCACCAGGAGGGTTTCCTTGCAGAAGCAGAAAATCCTGCTGAGCACACAGCCGACCCGTTTGTGCCTCTTGCTCTCCCTCCGAGCTCCCCAGAGGTCTCCCTAAACTTCATTCCTTTGTGGCTGCCTGGCATCTTCCCTGCTCGCCCTCAGGTTCCTGGCTGCCCAGGCTTCAGTGCATCGCGCTCGCTGGAGAGCATCATCCATACCATTCACTGCTGCCCACGGGCGCAGCGCTGGAATAGAGATCTGACCTTGGAACTGCCCTGCAAATAAAGGGAAGGGCAAGGTCCTGGGGGGGAGGGGGCAGCCATGTGAACTCCCAGTGATGCTGCAAGGAACTGCAAGGCTGCGGCTGCTCTGCTGGGAAAGGCTCAGAAGGGAGCCGTGGAACAGGAGCGGTGCACGTCGGAACCATCTATCGGGTGAAACATCTTTGCAGCTCGTTTCTCCAGAGCAGAAGAGCCTGCTGGTGGTGGTAGAGAGCTGCCCTGTGCTCCTCAGTGATGGCAACAGCACGGCCTGCAGCTGGCAAAGGGATCGCTGCATCCGTCTCCACCGACAGAACACAGCGCAGCAGCCAGATCCTGATGTCGTTTCCTTTCCCAAAGGGCGTGCTCTTCTCTTCATCAGCTTTAGGGTTTCCTTCGGGCCAGCAGCGTCCCCCCTCGCTGCCATCCCCCAGTGCTGCTTCCTTAGGAAAATGAGTCTCCGTTTCCTGGAGCTGGTGGTGGTCTCCTTTAGCTGGAGCAGGACAGGGAGGAGGAGGACGTGTGAGCGCAGGGAGCTGACATCCCAGCACTGCTGCAGCAGTCGGGCTTTAACGTGGAGCATAGCAGCGCCCCCCTTCGGTTTCCTATGCAAGACGCACAGAGCTCAACAGGGACAGAATTAAAAGACCCACATTTATGCGGCTTTAAAAAAAAAAAAAACAACAAAACAAAACCAACATTAAATTCAGTAGTTTAGCAAGTTAAGAACTTGTAACAGTAGAATACCCAGAGTACACTCAACATAACTGCGTGCTGAGAGCAGACAGTGAGGACTCGCTGTCATTGCTGCTTCCTCCCATGCATCCCCAGCAGCCCAGCCTTGCTCTGCAGGGCACACCAGGCTTGGCCAGTTGTCTTTCTCTTCAGAGCCAACTGGGCAGCTGTGTGCACACCACAAGTGGCCAAGCGCCGCTGGCAAGAGAAGAAAGTGAGTCCCACAGTGTTTAAGCAACACTTAACACGGGTGGCTTGGGGGTAGTTCTCCTCCCGTGGGTTGATGGTTAAGCGTCCCCACGTGTGGTTTGGCCTGGGCACAGCCTGAGCAGCATCTTTAGTGGGGTTCTTGAGTTGATCCATCCTGACCTGGATATGGTGACGGCACGGTGAGGAAGGAGGGGGAGGGGGGGGGGCAAACATGGAAGCTGCACCTTCTGTGGAGAACAGGGGTCCTGAGGTCTCCAGGGGTCCAGTGGGGCTGCAGGTCCAACTAGAAGGAACAGCAACTCCGGTGTACAACTTCCAGTATGTCCAGGCACAGCCTTCCCTTTCCAGGTGAAACTCCAGCTTTTCCCTCTCGGAAAGGGCTCCAGTGTTGAGCAATTCCAGTGTTGTGGAGAACTGACGTGGCGCAGCTGGGCCAGTCCCGTGCTCTGGGATGTGGCTGATCCCTCCACGTTCTGTCCAGTGTAATGCTTTCGAATCCAGTGTCGCAGTGGGGGAAGGAGGGGCGTTTGGGGCAGCGTTGGTGCCAGGTGAGCCCAGGAGATGGCGCAGGGCTGGTTGTGTTTCTGTGGCTTAGGTCCCGTGTTCTGCGTGTGCTGTACTTCGGTGTCAGCACTGCCAGCCACAACCAAACCATCTCCACCCCCGAGGAGGGCGATGGGGCTGAGGTGGGGCTGGGGGTCAAGCGGAGGAGGGCGTACAGGAGGTTCCCCAGTGTCACCAGTCCCCCTCCTCTCTCCAACCAAAGGGCACTGGTGCTGCCAGGACTCACTCACAGAGCCAGTAAAACTGAAAGTAATAGTCAGTAAAAAGGTGTCCCATCTGCTCGGGAGCAGCGCTGCAGTTGGCTCGGCCCTACGTGAGAAAGCAAGAAGAAGAGCTTACAGGTCGGGGTAGGATGCATGATGCCACGTTCCCCTCACCATCCTCCCACTGAGCCCCGGACAAGAGGAGCAAAGCAGCTGCTTGTACTCACAGTCTGTGCCACCCTGAAGTGGTAGGTGAACTCCCTGAAAGACAGCATCACAAGAGGCCAACGGTGCGTCGTTTCCTGGGGAAGGAAAGAGTATCTGCGGTGAGAGCAGGGCTGAGCACCCCGGGATGTCTCCGAGGTCATCGTGGCAAGCAGAGCGCATCTCCGCTTCATCGAGTGACCCTACAGCAGTCTATGGAGGAACAGCACCTCCACGCTCAGCTACGGAGATAGGCTGAGCAGGGCAAAGAGCACTTAAGCACTTTATCCAGCCCCGTGGGACTCGAAGCATCAGCTCAGAGATATATGGTACCAGTGCACGGGACAGCTGGCTGAGGATGATGCTTCACACGTGTGGGTAACGTGAGCTGAGCCCTCCCTACCTGTGTGTCCGTGCCATCACTGAAGCTGTCCGTGCTCGCAACATCCTGGCAAGGGTCACTGGAGACAAGGCCACAAAGGGAGATGGACAGCACAGAGGAGGAGCTGGGGAGACAAGAGGTGGTGAAGCCCTGGGAGGTGCCAGGCACTGCTGTCTCTAAGCAGGTCGGGCAGGAGACACCACGGTGACGTGGCACGGCACCCAGCCCGCTTGAAGTATATAGGAATACCAAGGAGCCCTGTCCACTCACTTCATCTCCAGGGTCAGGTTGGTGTTCACTGCTGTCAGCTGGCTGATGGGGATGCGGTAGGTGAAGTTTCCAGTCCTAGGGAGACAGAGGAAGACCTGACTGCAGCAATTCAGCTGGCCAGGTTGGGCTCCAAAGCCCCTTCTCTGGGCTGGGAGGGCTCCTCAGGCCAGTTCCCAAGCCAGCTCATCACCAAATCCAGTCCTCCTGCACAACGGGTGAAGGACTCAGCGGGAGCCCCAGCTCCTGTGCCCAAGGGCTGCCTCAGAGGGATGGCAGCTGAAGGCCCAAGGACCCAGGAACAGCCCACCCGCTGCTGGAGCTCCCCAAGAACTGCCGTCTCCCTCACCTGCACGCGTTGCTGGCCGTGCAGAACTGGGACTGGATGGCCATATCAATCTCCAGGATCCGGATGGAACGCAGCACTGGGCTTGGCCCTGCGGGTGGGAGATGGGCTATGTCGTTGCCGGCAAAGGGCTGGCAAGTGAGGAAGAGCCACGAGAGGGAGGCCAGGGGCCCACCTACCATCCGTGCTGAGGTCCTGCGTGTGGGGCCACTCGCTCACCGGCTGCCTGATGCTGCGCTGCGGCCGGGCCTGCCCCAGTGGGGAGTTGCTGCGGGAGAGCGAGAGGTTGGAGATGTACTTGGATTTGCCCTGGAGGTGGGTGAAGGGGGAGGAGGGGCTGGCATTGGGGCTGCCGAAGCTCTGAGACCTGTCAGGCGTCTTTGGCCACTTGGCGTAGGAGGTCGCCTTCCTGGTGATGCCCCTGGATTTGGCTTTGATATTTGTCACTGGCTGCAGTGAGGTCTGACTTTGGTCTGTGAAGGAGAAGGGAGAGGCGTTGAGCTGAGAGGCTGAGGGTGTGCGCTCGTCCCGTCCTCGTGCCACCTGCTGTATCACAGCCCTGCATTTAACAGCCCTTGCGTAGGGCAGAGCTAAAGGCGGGGTGAAGGCATGGCCTGGAGCACCTCTCCTTCAAGGAAAGGCTGAGGGAGCTGGGCTCATTCAGCCTGGACAAGAGAAGGCTCCAGGACACCTCGTTGTGGCCTTCCAAGTACTTAAAGGGAGCTGATCGACAGGAGGAGGGTGACTTCTTACATGGGCGAGGGTGGTGAGACCCTGGCACAGCTGCCCAAGGGAGCTGCGGGTGCTCCATCCCTGGAGGTGCCCAAGGCAAGGCTGGATGGTGCCCTGCACAGCCTGAGCCGGTAGGGGGCATCCAGCCCATGGGCAGGGCTTGGGGGGGCTCTGAAGTTCCTTCCAACCCAACCACGCTGTGGTTCTGTGATCTTTAAGGTCCCTTCCAAACCAACATTCCTACGGTTCTATGACTCCAGGGGTGTTATGGCTGGACAGCGACTGCCTGAGATGCCGCTGCTCCTCCTGCAGTAGCGACATACTAAGTGGGCTTGTAAAGCACAGCTCCCGGCCTGCCAAAGGCAAACAGCACCGAGGCCACACTGCAAGCTTCAGCTGCTCGGGCACTCCGGCCAGCTCTCATGGCTCCATACCGGCAGAGCGAGCTCTCCTGTTGCCACTTACCCTGGCAGCAGGATCACGGATGTACAAACCGCACCACGTCGGCAGCCCAGCAGTCCCTGGGCGCATGCAGGGGTAGGAAACCGGGTGAGAGGGGGCCACGAAGCGATGCAGTAGTGGGACAGAGAGCTCAGCATTGTCCCAGCATCTCCCTCCTGCTGGGACGGGCCTTACCTGTCTGATTGGTGGCACGAGTAGGGCTGGCCTCAGAGAGGGCAACAACAGAGGAGGCATTGGTGGGAGCGGCAGAGCAGCAGGTGGAGAAACACGGTGGGTTGAAGCAGGCGAGCACGCTGTGACCAGGGAAAGCATCGAGTAGGTCGAGCACGTTGGATGTGACTGCAGGGCAAAGAGCAGGGAGACCTGGAGTAAGTCAACAGCAACCTCCAGCGTGGAGCCAGCTCCGTGCCGTGAGCCTCCGGTGCGGAGGTGCAGCTGTGACCCACCGTGCTGCGTTGGGGTCCTGCTGCTGGCTCTGTCCGACGCTGCCGTGGATCGCACCATCTGCGTTTTGTCGATATTCTGGCTTGAGCTGCAAGGCAGGGAAGCAGGGGTGAAGCTCTGCCCCTCTGTGGGGGTAGCGGTGAGTGGGGGGGGGTGGAAGAAGCACACAGAGCGCCGGCAGGCAGGGGAGGAGGGCAGAGCCTGCGGTGATGTGGGAGAAGCGAGGCAGGAGAGAAGCACAGCAGGCACAAACACAGCGCAGAGCTGGGAGGTGCCACAGTGGATGGGCTGGCAGTGCTGCTTCTGGCAGGAGTGAGCCTAAGCTGTAGCTGTTCAGTGCACAGAGGTTTATCCTGAGCTCCTAGCCAAGAAATGGAAGACCTGACCTGACCTGCCCTGCCTATTCCCTCCTCATTTCAGTTTTCTCTTGCCCTGAAGCCACATCCTGCCTGTCCCCTTAGCACTGCTCGAGGTTCCTCAAAGAGCCTTCATTCATTTAGAGACAGCAGAATAACACTGTCACCTCCGAGATGTACCCGGTGACAAACTTCTTTCATTACTGAAAGCAGACACGGTGTTGGGCTGCGGGAGGAAAAGCAGACCCGGCCTCTGGAGCCAGCCTTTATCCCAGCTGAGATCTACCTCCATCCCTCCACCGCCTCCTCAACACTCACCGTGCCGGCTTTATCTCGCCTCCCATCAGCAATTACCTTTTAACAGCCTCTTGTAAACCTCGTGGCATCCTTAAGAGAACAAATTAAGCATACCTTGCGCTGCTCTGCACGCAGCACTGCCTTCAAAGGGTGCTGGTAGACAAATGGGACCCGTTTCCTTCTGAAGGAAAGCGATGCTGCTGCAGATCACATTGACTAAGCTGCTTGACAGGCCTGCTCCTAATCAGTAACCCAGCCAGCTTTCCCTGCGTTGCAGCGCTGCATTAAAGGCCATACCTCTCAATCTGCTTTCTGTTTGCTTCTCTTTCCTGCAGTGCCAAATACAGGAGCGGAGCTCACAGACCGCCTGGTAGTGACTCAGGCACCACCGGTGGGTCAGCGCCTTTCCAAGCACTCCCAATGGCGATGGCTCATAACTGGAAGTTATTACGGCTCTTTCCCAACCTTAAGGACTGTATGACATAAGTCCTGGAAGCCCACTCGCTGAGCCATCCCATTTTTGCTCAAGATTTTGTCTTCCGCGGTGCAGGGGGAGAAAAAGAAGAAGGGGAACTGAGAGAAGGGGCGCAGCAATTGAGTAACAGTATAATGAAAGAGTAACGTACCGTGGACACAGAGCAACCGGGACCCCGGGACCCCTGTGCCGAAAGAGGGCCAGGAGACAGGCAGTGGGCACAGCAAAAGAGCTATGGGGCAGTGAACGGGGAAGGGAAGGGAGGCGATGAGAGAGGGCGTGGGGAATGGAAACGATACGAAAAGAAAGGGAAAATGAAGGAGAAAATGGAAACGAAATGAGTCGGGTGGGAGTTGTAACCAATCAGAACGTCAGGGAGAGAAGTGGGGCGGGGAAAAGAAAGAGAAAAAGATGCTGGTTATGTGGTGCCATGAGCTCCTGAACCAACCCAAGTCAGTGGTGGGACTCTGCTGTTTTAGTGCAGCAGAAGAGGTACCCAAATAACACTCAGACAGTAATGTGAGCAGCCAACCGTCGGGATGTTCTCCTTTTCTTCTGCTCCTCACTTCTTGCTGCAAACAGTTTAAGGCTCGGACACGTGGATGCATTTGACCTGCTTTACAGCTGTGGTCAATAAGCCCACAGCAGCTGCTCCTTTTGCCTTAGACCGCCCCAGCCACCACATCCACCCCACAGAGCCCAGAGCTACCTACCCTTCGATATCCACCAGGTCCTCCTCGCTGCGCAAGCTCAGCACGTACAGCGTGGACATGGACACCACACTGCAAAGACAAAGGTCCGGGCTGAGGACGGGGCAGCGGCCACGTCACGGTGCTGACCTGCTCTGCCAAGGGATTGCAGCCCACGGATGGATCTGTGGGTCCACCGACCACCCCACGGATGGCAGAATAAGACCTCTTTGTTCTCAGGAGCTGATATGCTTCCCCACCACAGTGCAGGGGATGCAGTACGGAGTGAGACCGCTCCTGGGCACTGTGCTTCAAGAGCTGCCAGTTCGGTTGGCGCAGCCTGAACCGAGCTGGTGAGACAGAGGGAGGGAGGCGCGGATGTGTGGGCCCACCTGAAGGCCATGATGATCACCAAGGCAATGATGGTGCCTTGCAGGAAGCGCTGACTGATACAGGCCTGCTCCGGGACAACCGACGGTGACTACAAGAGAGAAATCCCAAGCTCAGCTCAGGGCTCTGCTCCTCTCCAATTCTGAGCATATCACACCCCTGCGAGCCCCCTCAGAGCAAAGCCAGAAAACACCTCCATTAGGCACAGACAAAATGGAAGGAGAGGTCAGGAAAATGGGAGCAGACAGGGATTCCCCCTCTGCAGCACGTGCAGGAAAACGCTGGAGAGCTACGCAGAACGTTGCACCCAGAGAGTCCACCTTCCCCCACCCAGCAAGGCCTGTTTGGGAGCAGCCCCTTACCTTGCTGGCTATCTTGTGAGGCCTCTTTTTGTGGGGCACGCTCCCTGCGCGGCTGAACTGGCTTCCCGTTTGGCTGCAAGAGCAAGAGGTTCTCAGGCAAAAAGGGTAAGTGTGTGTGAAGTGACGGTCACAAAGGCTCGCCACCCGGCCTGCTGCAGGGGGGCAGGCGCAGTGCTGGTGCAAAGCCCGGATTCTGCTCCACACCTTCATAAGCTGGCATAGGCCAGCAGGACAATTTGGAAACTCCCTGCCCTGAGAAAGGCACTCATTAACTCTGGAAAAACGTGGTGAGCATTTTATAGTATTGTGGAGGGGAGCTGGTCCCTGGAGGTGTTCAAGAAACATGTGGGTATGGCACTGAGGGCACGGTTAGTGGGCACGGATGGGTCGATGGTTGGACCTGGTGATCTTAGAGGTCTTTTCCGATGAAAAGAGCCATCCCTTTGGGCTCTCTTGCCCTCAGCACGCCCATACCTGAATGCCCCAGAGCTCACAGTTGACTTCATGCTGTCAAGGCGTTTGAGCTTGGCCAACTTGTGGCTCCACCTCTCCAGCTCATCGATGCGGGTCTCCAGGTTGTCTGTCAGCTTGCACAGCTCCTTCACAGCTCCCACGTTCTCCATGAAGATGCGCTCCTGCCAGGGAACGGGTCAAGCAGTCAGCAAGAACAAGAGAGATCCTCTTCGAAACCAAAGGATCCCTGGCGCACTAAGTTCAGCCCTGGCCATTCTCACTCTAGGCACTGAGGAGGGAGGGATGCAGGAGAGATCTGGCAGCTTTGGGAGGGCAGTGAGCTCCATCCCCTCAACACCCAGAGCAGCAAACAGGCAGCCACAGGTTACACTGAGTTCAGGCAGCCAGGTGCTCTCGGTTATCTTGACATAACCACCTTATCTTATCTAGAAAGGAGATTATGACCAAGAGCCTCCCTGCAGGAGGCTGCCAACAAGAAGCCTGTCCTGAGGGAGATGCTGACAACTTTCGCCAACATCAGGCGAGCTCCTCCCTGCAGATGTCTGCTGTCAGCTCAGGTCAGCTTCTGACCAGCCAAGTCTGAAACTCATACGGGTGGTACTGCTTCAGAAGCATTCCCCGGGCACCACGCTTTCCCTGTTCCAGCTCTGCAACTCTCTTGACCCAGGTTCAACAGCCTCCCCGGCTTCCCTTGCCCTTCCTGCCCCTTCAGGCTGCCACTGACCTTGTTCACCACCAGGAAGTTCTCCAGGGTCTTCCCATTGGAGAAGACCAAGTCCCCAGTGTCCTTCACAGCTTCGGGGAGGATCTCCTTCACCTCTTGAGCAATGACACCTGCGTGGAAATGGCACAGTGGCTCTCGGGACTCTGGGCAGCGCTCCTCCTGCCACAGCTATTCCTCTGTCCCAAGAGATTATTGGCAGGAGCAATCTGTGCTGGGGACAGCAGAAAGTGCATGCTCTCTCCTAGGCAGAGCTCATCAGAGGCCCACAGACCACCAAGTCTCAGCAGAGGAACCATGGGAGGCCACAATGAAGCCTCCCCAGGGCCTCCTCCAGGCTGAACAAGCCCAGCTCCAGCACTGCAGACACGAGCAGGGTAGCCCAGCACAATGCAGGGCCCGTACCTGTCTCAGAGGTGTTGTCGATGCCCACCGTAGCTGCAAACTCAGGTGTGTAGTTGTAGTGCACCAGCCGCATCCGTGAGATCCTCTTCAGCTGCTCTGTGGTGTCCACCTGGGACAAAACAGATGTGCATCTCCTAAGCAGGGTGCTGCTCCTTTACATCCCACTGCTCTGACCCCAGGTGGCAAAACTCCCTATGGTTCTACCTTTATGACAGGTCCCAGGGGCAAGAGGCACTGTGTGAGAGGGCCCTGAGCCCTGCTCCGAGCCACGTCAGAGAAGCCCAGCCTGGCTTAGCTCAGCTCTTACCTCCTGGATGTCCTCCTTCACTCGGACGTCCGACGGATGCATCAGGGAACCCATCACCTTCACATTGCCATGGACCACCAGGGCTTCATCGGGGCGGTCCGTGTTGATGCCCACCCGGCCGTGGTGGAAAACAGTATCGGGGAGCTGAGCCCGCTGCCACAGCACATCGCTGTCACTCTCAAACTGGCCAGGGTTGGAGGCCTGGGGAGAGACAGGAGAAATAGGAGGTAAGCAGATGCACCCCGACGACGCAGCTGCGTCCTTGTTCTGCAGATGGGAGTCAGGGATGGGGAAGATCTCAGCTGAAACAGGGGCAGATTGACCCGGGTGGCTTGAGAAGCTGGAGGGGACTTATGAGATTAATAGCTTGTGACACAGGACCCTGGTGGGTGCGCCTCCTCTACAGCACACAGCTCTCAGAACACCTGGAGGCTGAGCTGCAACAGCACCTGCCCTATAGCAGGGACAGCAGGGAGCTGACAGACAGCACAAGAGAGGACAAGCGAGGCTGTGATGGTGTTAGACAGAGCTTTGCAGCAGCACAGAGGAATGTGGCGGGGACAGGGATACGCTGCCAGCTCTGGGAACAAATCCCAGCCTGCTTTTGCAGTCTTGGCATTCGTCTGCTGGCCCTGTCCGAGCCTCTTCCATCAGGAACCAAGGTTATCCCTAAAGGAACGTCCTTGCTTCATTGAGCTGTGTTATCTCAGCCCTCAGAGCTCTTACAATGCCAACTACAACAAAAGGACAGCTGGAGTCCATTAAGTGACACAGGTGTTATTCCTGGCTCCACAATCCCCCAAATCCCACTGTTCTGCGACCTGTTGGGATCCTGCAGTTCTGGGCACCCTGGAGGGTGGGAGGGGAGAGCACTGAAAAGCTAGAGAGGTGCAGGAGAACTGCCCAGCTCATCCAGCAAAGGGCTATGGGGGGAGAGGAGGACTTACACGGACGATGATGCGCTCAGAGATGTGGGCTGCAAGCGTGTAGTTCTGGTTCTGTGCGTGCGCCTGCAGGGCTACCACGAGCATGAAATACCTGTCAAGGGGGGAGAGAGAGGTCAGGGTGCCATCCTGCAACACAAACCGCTGCATCTGCCTCAAGGACGGGGCACCAGGCTGTCACAGAGGGCTGCACACATCCCCTCTCCCCTGTCCACAACCCCTTGTAGAATGGGGGAGACCACAGTGGCCACGGCACACATCTCCCTTCCTCCGTGAGAAAAAGATGGCCAGCATAGGACCTGTTGCTTCCCAAAGCAAGGGCTGGCACACCCACAGGCCCTGAGCGCTCAGAACAGCTTGAAAAGGTGTCCCTGCTCTTCACCTCTGGTCTGGGTTGGGTTTTCCTTTCTTCCTCATGTTGTTGGCCGTGGTCTCGCTGAAGTGCAGCCGCCCCACAGTGACCTTGGTGACCTGCTCTGGAGGCAGGTTGACCCTGGGGAGGAGAAAACAAAGGAGCAAGTGAGGATGCTTCTGGAGAGGATGCTCCTTGAGGAACGGCCATCTCCTGTCCTGCTCCACTATGGTGAGCCTACGAATTGAGCACAAAAGGGAGTGGGCAGCATACAGGGAGGAAAACTCTGCTGTGGGCAGCAAAGCTGGAGGGTGTGATACCCACAGTGCTACCTTGAGCCTTCCCACGGCCCCCTCCTTCCCCACCCAGCCCTGCTATTCCTTATGCCCCAGCCCACACTCACGTGACAGGGTTGAAGGGCCGTTTGCTGCGGTCGGACTGCGACTGCTCGATGTTGATGGACTGGTTCAAGGCCTCTAGCTGGAGAGAAAGACGTGGGGATGTGATGAAGAGGGAAAAGCCCAGGCCTTCCCCTTCCCGCTGTCCACCCAACACCTCCTGCACAACCAACACACAGCGCCTAACTTGGGTGCAGCCCCGGCAGAGGGCAAATGGGTCTTCCCAAACGCCTCCAGAGTCAAAGAGGAGCAAGAGGAAACCCTGGGGACGCCCAGGGAGCAACCAAATCCATCTCAGAGTCCTATCCCAAGAGCTGAAGACTAAGTACGACCTTCAGCATTCTCCCCAACGACTCAGCATATGAAAGATGTGTTGTTGGCCTGATCTCAGCTCCCCCTCTCCCTGCTGCGTTCCCTTGGCTCCCGCTTGCCTTCACTCCGTGCAGCTTCAGGTAGAAGCACTCTAAGGGTTTCAGGCCCTCGGGGGTCTTCACATACTTGGGATCTCCAAGCATGCCGATGTAGACCGTGACCTGGAAGTGATTCTTCTTCTGGCACACGAAGGCGTCGTCGCCCACGGAGAAGTTGAACCCTTTGTCAGCATCCACGCGGTAGGTGAGCATGGGGCTGTGGAAAAGGCAGCAGGCGTTAGGCCAGAGCCCTGAGCACACCACGAGAGGCCCATTGGTTTTACCCGTCACGTCCCTGGTGCTGCCCAATTCCTGTGGAAGCAGCGAGGTCTGAGTGGGAGGAGGGGGACGCCGCCGCACGGCCAACACGCACCAGCTGGGGAGGTTTAATCTCCATCTCCTTAATGGGCCGGTTGCCATGGGAATGAGGGAAATATGTGGCCTTTAAGCAAGTCCCCTTTTCTCTCACCACCAAAGAACTCAGGCCTGGCGGGCGGGCCCCTGGGATGCATCTCAGCCCATCGAGAATCTCCAGCGGAAGACCAAAACCCCACATCTTCCCCTTTAGTTTTGTGCTTGAACGCTCAGAAGGCAAAAGGCAGCTCAGCCCGGCCTCTGATATCGGCCTTAAAACTCACAGAGCGCTCTTCTACAGGCGGAGAGCTGGGGGCCCGTTCCCAGCAACACTGGGATGCAATTCCTCATCTCCTGCACCCGAGGGACCCCGCAGTCCCTGAACACAGGCCAGATGGTGGAAGCAGAGCACTATCTTCGCCCAGAAGCACGAAAGGAATTCCCTTCCACTGCTGCTCGCCTCCCAGCCTTAGCCATGAGGTCTCCATTTGGCTCCTCTGGCTCAGCAACCGGGGCTTGATCTGGCCCTACAACCCTCTGCGCTCACCCGGGGGTGGAGGAGCCCTTTTCCCATCTGCTTTCACCCCTCTGCCACCTCAGCTGTTTCCACTTGAAGACAGGCTGGACTTCCAAACCACATCTGCTTCCAAACCGTGCTCTGGATAACATCACTCAAACGGATGGCTGCTAAACGCATGCCACAGCAGGAAGGCCATCAGGCTGAGTCTCGTTCCCTGAGCTCCCAAAGGACTCAGGCTGTGACCAACGTCACCCCCCAACGTGGGGTGCACTGGAGGGCACCTCCACTGCCACACATCCTACCTTTCACCTTGACTCACAGGGAACCCAGCCAACGTGGGGACCTGGGTGTCCTTGCCACCCCATCCCTGTGCTCGGAGGTTGGGGAAAGAAGGCAGGAGTAGCTCCTGGGGTCAGGGACAGCTAGAGCAAGGCTGGCTGTTCCTGGTGAGCGCGAGGGCCGGAGGGCAAAGCATCAGGAAGGAAAGGTCTAGGGTCAAATGGATTATTTGGGGCAGAATGCCCCGCTGACAAAAGCAGATTAACGCAGGGCTCGGAAGGCCGGGATCAGAGGAGAGGTTTCAGGAGGTTACCAACTCCTCATGCTGGGATCCACACTTATAGGAGCAGGGAGTGCCCTCATCCCCTCAGTGAAAGTGCAAAGCTAAGGGAAAGGCAACGCAAGGAGAAATGCCTCTGATAAGGAGGGGATCTGCATTTAGATCTGTGGCAGAAAACAGGGCTGTCAGAGGGCAGTTCTCATGCCATCAGCTGTTTTCTTTACGGAAGAAAGATCTCCTCCACCTCTCTCCTATTCCAGACTCCCCGTTATTTCCACCATTCCCACGCCATCGTGCCTGCAATGCCCCACGGCTGAGGGTCCGCTCGGTAATTTCATGCTCTGTTCTCCTTCCAGGCTTCTGGTACCATCTCAGCCCATCCTCACCACCAGCTGAAATACATTCAGGCCCAGACCCTGTCAGGCTGCTCTCTGTCCCCTGCAGGACCTGCAGCCGTCGGTGCTGGCTGTAGGGTCGCTCATTCCAAACCAGGCTTCCAAAAGCTCACTCGATGGGAAGAGATCTCAGAGCTAAGCCTTCCCCTCGAACCGCCTTACCTCAAACTGTAAACATTTGGGGAGAGGGAGGAGGGAGCCTGCTGGCATTTATCAGAGCGCGCTGTCAGGGAGATGGATTGCTTCTGCTCCCGAGAGTAAATTAGTGAGCTGCCCGGTTCCAGGCCTCTTCGGCACCGCTGCTGGAAACCACCTAACCCTTCTGAAGGTTCAGCGAGTCTGAAACCGCAAAACCGGTGCAAAAGGCCAAGGAGAAACATACTATCCATAAAACTAATCCGGAGACTTAGGTTCTCCTTCAACCAACACGGATTCCTCAGCCCACGTAACCAAAGCCTGAGACATAAACCAAGCTCGCTAAGGCACGGATCTCCAGGCACCTCCGCTCCTACCCACGAAGGAGCCCTTATTCCCTCCCTCTGTCCTCTCCTCCATTTCCTCAACCCGATCTGCTTCTAAGAGAACTACAGCCCACAGTCCCACTACAGCTATCACAGAATCACAGAATCCCGGCATGGCCTGGGTT
>PPHD01006145.1:0-17703 GCA_002909625.1 Bambusicola thoracicus
TCCCCCTCATTTTGCATTGTTTTGATTAAGCAGCAAGAAAAGCGACACACAACAACCAAGACATTCACATTAACAGACCAATCAATATCAGCGTACAAAAAAATGCAGACACATGTTTGCATTGCTTAACATGTTAGCTGCCATTCCTTCCTCTTGTCAGACACTGAGGGAGAAAGTTGTGCACCACTGCATGACACAGACATACTGAATGTCACAACACAGGGACATGGATAGCATCGTGAACCCAGGTGGTACATCAGGTACATACTTTGACATTGGGTGGTCAAAGATACCTGAGCCTTACTGGCTGCTTCTGATACCTAGAAAGAGATTGTGGGAGAAGAACTTTCAAGACCTTTACACCCAGACTGGACAGAGAATTAGAAAAAGTAATGTGAGGAGCAAATCTGCAGAGCCAAGAGGTGCTCTCAAGCCAGAGATCCCCATGTTCCCAGTGGGGTAGAGGGAGCTTGAGGCTGCTCCTCCCACTGCTGCTGAAATCTGGCAGCAGCACAAGCACTGGTGTGATTTCACATCTAAAGTTGATTTCCAATGAGCCATAGTTGCAAAACGCTCACAAAAATCTTGACAAAAAAAACTCTGCACGCTGTTTTGTTGAAAAAAGACAAACAAATGCCACACATTCAGGTCAGGTGAGTTTTGCTTCAGCACTCAAGGCCACGGAGAAAGCAATGTTTGTAGTTATGGCTGCTTTTATATACTGAATTATGGTCGAATAACCAATGTGCCACCACTGTGCTGGATGTAAAGCAAAAATACCAGGCAAAAACAGACACTGAAAGAGATTTCCCGAGTAGACCAGAATAGTGAAGATCAGATGACCCTGCCACATGCCACTGGGGAGAACATGGACATCGCCTGCAATAATTCATGAACATTATGTTGTGTTCACTCAGCTGCCATGCTGGTTAGCAAAGCAACAAAGCTCTGCTTCCAACAGAAAGCGAGATAATAGCCTCCATGAGAGCTCCTCAGCACTCACCCTGGGACGATTAGCAATACATGTTGCTATAGGATGAATGCATAAAGCCTGGCAGTGGATCACATGGTGCTGAGAACAGGGGGTTGCCAAAGTGCTGGCAAATGGAGGACTGACTTCCCTCAGCTGCAAAGGCAGCACATGGCTGAGCTGTGTTTTCATGCAGCAAAACCATATGTCTTTCATCAGCCTAAGCCATTCCCTTGTCATTTTTTGCTCTTCATAAAAAAAAGGCAAAAAAAATTGCTCTTCAAAACATGTGGGTTTCCATAGTTCTGTGGTAAAGCAACGTCGGGAAAGGCAGTGATGTGGAGCATGGGGGAGATCAGAAAGAGAGAGCCCCCAAGTCCACGCCATGCACAAGCAGGAGGAAGGGAAGGAAGAACACCAGTGATGGCAGGCTGCAACATGTGCTGGCCACAGGACCCCCCCATCAGCTCGTTCACACAGAGGAAGGATTGAGGCATACAGATAACACCTTATTTAAAGTCCCCTGTCCGTTGCAGAGACATGGGTTTCATAGAGGAGGCTGTGATAATGCTTCTTCTAAACTACCAGATTAACTGTAGAAATTCCAAACTAATAACCATTCTCCAAGTAAGGCTGTCAGTGGGTGATAAAGAAAATCAACCATAATACTGAGATAGCCACATGAAAAATAGGGCAATTTTGTCCTCTCTGTAAACTGGGCTTCCATGGAGCCCTTGTTTGCTATTCTTGATTAACTGCTCAATTATCCCTGTTACAAAATTATTCTGCAGAAAGCCCTGCCTGTATATCCATAGCTCATTAACAGAAAGCACTCCCTCTGCTGTCTGCAAAAATATATCGCACTACCCGGATGCTGGCAGACTCGGTACAACTGCTATTTCTTTGTTTTGTAAGCCAATTGCTACGGCCCTTGACTTGGAGACACTGGCAAAGACATCTTCATGGCAAAGCAATTTCTGTTCAGTGAATATTTTTGAGCTCTTGACGTTTTTCCTATTCCCGAATTGGGTTGAGATGGAGAAACACATGGGGAAAAAAAGTCCTATTCAACACTTAAAAAAATTAAAAACAAAGCAGTCTGTACCAATCAAAACATTCCGTTTTCACAGCCTTCAATATTACTGCCAGTATAATTTTTCCCTGCATATCCAGAAGTTATAAATTACATAATGTAAGACCACTTTGAAAGACCTGTTATAAAATATTAAAACATGAGGAAACTACGTGAAACACTTTCTTTCCTACAAAAACACCCAGTTCTTAGGAATTGTCATCTTCCTTTACTGCAGGAGGCTGCACACAACAGGCACACGTGTACCGCCTTCTACCAGAACAGCAGCTAAAGCGTTCTGGTGGTAAGGGTTGCTGCAAACCCAAGATGACCACACATACTAATGTTCTCTCACAACACATTTGCTATGGCTCTGGTTTATCAAAGCACAAAACCAAATCCTGCTTTTCTACCAGCACAAATAATCTAAGGATACAGACAGGAGTGATACAGACAGGACAGACAGCACCAGGTGACACATGAAGGAGACTTTTGGGATCCATGTGTGTACCTGTGTGGCACTGCACATATAACCTAGGAGAGAGTAGAAAATCTTTGCAACAGTCATCACCAATGCTTATGCCATGGCTTTGCCTCTTGGATTATATCAAGATACTTCAGCACTGAGAACATGTACTTAGGAAAGCAGCAGAATGGAACGAATTTGTGAATATATCAGAAACCAAACCAAGTGGGGGACTGGCAGCATTGTACACCTTCAAACACACAGACTGAGGAATGTGCAGATTCAGCATCCTCAATAAATAATGCAACTGTCAACTACTATAAAGTTTTAAAGAAATGAGCAGTGAATGAGGTGAAGACCCAATGAAAACATGTGCAGAAAGATTTTTAAAGCCTCTTGAGACCTGAGGTTGTAACTTCCACAGCTGAAGGCAACTTTACCATTTACATGAGAACCACCAGCCTCTCCCTCCAGCCCCAAGGCCAAGCCAATTGGCACAATAAAGAGGATAAACAGTCTTTTCATTAAAAGTGGTGCTCCAAATCATCTCCTGAAAGGCAGAATATAATGAAATGGAAATAAAGGTGGAATGGTGCATCTGGACCGGTATTTTCTGACCCCTAATTCCAGGAATGACGGTCCCCTCATGATGGTAGGAAGGTCAGGCCAAGGACCACCACCACCAGTTCCTTCCCACCTGCCCAGCAGCTGCAACTTCAAACACTGCCCTGAGAACCAATAGGAAGAACCAGATATTGACCCAAGCAAGGACACTGACACTGCCATGCAATAATGTCAGCAACAATAAGACCATAACACCGTGAGACGTGCGCAGCAGCATCTGTCCTAAAATGCTAGAGAACTACAGAAACAACCCTGAGCCCTGGCAGCCCCTGCAGAAAATATCACTTCCATTTTGTAAATGGGAAGGCTGAGGCACATACCAATGAAGGTGCCACAGGCTTAGGAACAGCTGGTGAGCACCTGCCTTGCTGTTCTGCTCCTCCATCTTCCTTTAGGGTCACTTTGCCCAGGTGTTTTGTTGCAAATTTGTTGTTGTTCAAATGCAAATGAAATAGCAATTGCATTTCCCTTCACCTCTGATATTTAGTTAAGTCTTGATAAACGCATATTGTTTTAACACTTGTGATACATATAATTAGGGTTCTTTATGTTTCAATAAAATGTTCCATAATAAACATTTACTGCTCTGTGAATAAACATTTAAATGAAGCTCCTAATGGGGGTTACATGTTTTGAAGCAGTTCATGGCTTTGCTGAAGTCTCTCCCTATAGTTAATGAGAGTCATTTCCATAATCTGTGCATTATTGCTTAAGCCTTCCTTTAGGAATATTTTACAAAGTAAAATTCTGTGAAATATTATCAGCCAAAAGAGAAAATGTTAAGAGGATTATCAAATTGTCCCGTTAAAGGGACAGTACAAGCTTTCATTTTCCCCATGAGATGCTAACGTTATAATCACGTAGAATCTACTTAGTAATTATCACGCTGCTGCAGTGCATTATTACTGTGTTTTTCCCTCAGAGATCCAGTCTAAATGAAAAGGATGGGAGACCCTGGAAAGGTGTGGTTTGAAGGGCAGTATAATACTACTTTAGTTTCTCAAATTAATAAGGGAGAGGTTTGGAAACCCCCAGTCAGACCTTGCAGATGCCAAGAAAGGTCGAGCCCCTCAGAGGGAGCAAAGAGCTGCACGCAGCTGTGTGTGCAGCTCCATACAGTTTGTCCCAAAATGTCAGCCCTACTGCCGTGTGATTAACACCCAGGGGCTCAGTCCATTTTTGCAGAAACTTCAACCCGTTTTCTCAGCGACTCCGGTAACTGCAGGGCTCGGTGCCCCGGGTGAGATATAAAGCACACCGAGGTCTAGGGAAATATTATTGTTGGAATACACTGAGTTTTCAGTTCTCCAGCGTACCTGCAATGATACAAGCACCTGTAAGGTATTTCTTCCATGTGTCTGAGTACATTTGAAGAGACCATAAAACTGAAATATATCTTCTCTCCACTAGCAGGGAATAAGAGTACTGCAGCAGTAATGGCCTACTCCTCCTTTAATGCAGGGGGCAGGGAACTTGGAGGAAAATGAGAGGAAATAAATCAGGGACGGATGCGATGGGGGGAGGGGGAAGGCAAGCTCTACCTACTAGTTTCTTATTCTGAGCGGGAAATGATCCTAATTTGCGTGGTTATTGTCCTTTTAGGCAACTCTTGCAGCCTCATTCTGGGATTATGAGAAGTTTCCTGCACAATTAACAGGCTGTCTCTCTTTCATGAGCTAAAGATAGAAGAGAGATGCTAATGTAAGGAGAAAGAAAAGATTTCCAGTGATGGTAAAGACCGAGCCTCATAACGCCCTGTGCAGGATGAAATGTATTCAGGCTACAGCACTTTCCATCACCGCATCTATCAGTGTTAGGGGAGATTTCTGAAGCTCTGTGTTAGTACTGAGGCATTATATACCCTTAAGGACACATTTCCCAAGAACAAGTATATATCTCTGTGTATACATACGGCACTCACAAGACTGTATTTAGTTATTTATAATATTAAAATTGCACATAGCAGGTATGGGTTCCAAAACATGGGCTGTTTTCCTGTTTTATTGCCAAATATGCACATTCATCTCCAAGGTTTAGCTGCTTCAGTTAAACCTTTTAAATGTAAATTATTTTCTGTTATAAAAAGCTGATTGTGGGAGTTTTAGTATTTCAAAGATGGTAATTTATGTGACTGGAACAAAATAAAACATTCAACAGAAACAGAATTTTACTTGATCAGAAACACTTTCATGTTTCCTTACAGCTTTCTTTTTATATTTTCCTCCCGCAGCAGTGGCCTCTGTCTTTCAATTAGCTTGAAACAGAAGATCTTAGATAAAACCATAATTCAATGCAATTTGCCTGTGTGCCATCCCAAAATTCTTCATCTCACACCAGTTCCTGAAATATCTAACGTCAGTACTCAGCTGTTCACCCCTCAATGGTTCACTGAGGTCTCTGGGACAAAAGAGGAAGCAGAACCAGTCTACAAGTGCTTCCTCTTGTAATCTCAAATCATTTCGATGGTGTATCCAGTGAGGAGCTTAGAATCAAGAAAGCAAGTTTTGGTGATAGACTATACGACCCCAAGCCAATTTTATTTTTCACTGACTTACTTCCTCCCAGCACTGTTGAATTTGGGATACAAAATGGTGCTGTGGAAGTAAATAGCCTCTGTGAAAATCAGACTTCATAGGTCACCTGTTCCATCACCCAAAGGTGACTGAAATCCTCACAATGACTTCAATTTCAGAAGCTACTGGGTCAACCCTTGCAGAATAGGCCAGTATCAGCACAAATCACCTTCGAATATTTTGACAACAGCCTATGCAAGTTAATATATATTATCCCAGGCTACCAACGCAAAAGTACTTTCATTCTCAGTTTCCTAGGCACTTCCGTGCTCCATTTCCCTTTCTGCTCAACCCAGTGGCAAAAGTCCTACTAACTTCAGGTTAAGACCTTCATTATCTGAAGAGACCTGTCAAAGAGATGAGTTAAAAATGGCAAAGGATATATATATATCTCCTAACTACAAAATAAAGTGCATTCCAGAATCTTTATTCAGTGTGTAATAATTTGAAATCAGATTAGAACAGGTGTCAGTGTCCTTGTCTCCAATTTTATTTTACATTTGAAGTATTTTTATGAGCCTTTGCACAGCATCAAACATCTACACATCGCCCACCTAGCTCTAGTGAATGGCAACAAGAGCTGTGCTGATAACAAACACACAAAGAAACTCATCTTCCACCCAGTGTTTGCTAAAACAAGAACTCAAGTATTTCAACTTAGCACTTTAATTACAGAAATGTATATTGATTTAAATCTTTCTTCACATTCATGAGCCAGCTAGAGAGAACAACAAAGTGTTCTGCTAAGTACACTTTTACCTTGGAAAGCACAAATTACCTTTGTTGGAAAAGGAGCTCTTTCAAAATTGTGTAAATCCACAAATTCCTTTCAGGCAGAGGTCTTTGGCGATTTATGATTCATGGTGGCATTTGCCAGGAACCCAGCTGAAAGCACCAGACTTGCTGTCCTGGAGACCTTTCAACAGACAGTTTGCCCAAATGGACTTCGACTGTGACTAGCAGGGCCATATGGGCAGAAGTGTACCAGAGGTGAACAGTTTGTGATTACGCGCCTAAGTCGTTTAACCTTCAGAATTACGATTCTGCACACTCTACCACCCAACAGGAGGCTGTACAAGCAGGTGAAAAGATAGATGTCTATTCCTAATGACTGTTTAGGAGACTGCTGAGCTCTGGTCTGTGCCCATGTTGGTTCAGTTCATTAATGTAATTAACCAACAATCAATCTTTTTAAATTAGTTACACAAAAACAGCTACTGCCAGATCAACTGACATGAAAGTTAGGTCACGCTCCATTTCTGCACGATTTAACATCCACACTGGAACAGAATACAGGGACTGGAAGCATCAGAAACTGAAGCCAAATTCATTTGAAGCCCTACAACTTAATTAAAGTGTGCAAAATCTGTGCAGCTGGCTTGGTCTTATTTGCATGGCCTTCCGTGCTTGCAGCTAAACACCTTGGCAATAGAAGAGGTGGTCAGAAAACAAAAGATAGAAAAAATTATGTGCTCACAAGACATGGTAGTGAAGGAATGTAGGTAGTTTTAAGCATTGCAACTTTATGAAGGGCTTGAAATTGGCACTTGCTTCCACAGCTCACCAGTGGCTCTGTTCACAAAAACATTTTTGATGGAAGATGAAAGCAGAAGCTGCTGTTGGTTCCTGTTCCCTTTCTGTGGACTAAGAAAAGACCAGCAAAGCAACCTTAGCTTTCACTGAACAGAGGGTACCTCAAAGGGTTACAGCACAGTTTCGTCATCGGCCTCTGCACACAGATCTGCTGACCTGGGATCAGAGCTGAAAGCAGCTTATAACAGGCTCACAGATGCCTTCCTCCTTCTCCTTCCTCTGGGGACTGAGAAAAGAATTTGGTTGGCCTAAACATGCTGCAATGTGTTCTCCAGAAGCCCTGGCCGAGGTGTTGCTAGGGTGACCAAATCCTGCCCTGCTGCTCACCAGCCCAATGTCAGAGGGACAGGGCAAGAAAGCAGCTCCATAGCCTGGTTTGGGCCGTGCAGGCCTCACACTGCTCAGCGGTAAGCCATGCTGAGCACAGGCCTCAGGGGAAGCAGCTCAGTGACCAGTGGCTGTGTGAGCCAAAGCCAGGCCGCGAGCAGGAGCCCACACTGATGGGTTAACACTGCCTGGCAGGCATGGAGCATCTGCCAGCTCAGTGTGGGTGCCGTCAGCCTGGCTTGAGACTAATAGACTATTTCCTTCTCAATCTTCTAAGCTGAACCTGAACTAAACTGCTTTCCATTTCCCCAAAAGGACAGGTTTGCAAGTTTGCCTTATGCTTGACCATTAAGACAGCAGCTGGTCTCTTTTAATCCCTTGCACTGACTTCAGTTGATTCAATTGCTTCCACCAGGCCTAATGCAGACAGTGCAGCTGAGCAACTGTCATGAAAGTGGGTTCATTCTCCTAAAAACACCTCAGAACAGATGAGCTCGAGTCTCTCCATGATGTAGTGCTGCAGGGGTACAGCAGCACCCAGGCTGAGAGTCTGCAGAAGGATAAGCACATCCCTTAAAGTGCTGAGCACCTTCACTCCTGTTTGCATTGCATGTGGCAGTATCAGGCTTTCAAGTCAGAGCTCCAACTTTCCCTTAAACTAAGTGAAACATTTACCTGGACCTAAAGTCACAAAACCAGGCAATTAGGCTGCATTTAAGGTTTGATATCCAAAAGTGTGGTCAGGCACTGGAGCAGGCTGCCCATGGAGGCATCATCCCCAGAGGTGTCCAAAAAGTGTATAGATCTGGCATCAAGGGACCTGGTTAACGGGCAATACTGGTGGTAGGTGGGTGACTGGACTAGATGATTTAGAGGTCTTTTCCAACATTTAATAATTGACTCTATGATTTTGATGGGGTTTAGCAGAAAAAGCAGGAAATGTGGCAAATAGGGAAGGAGAAGGAGGATGTTTCATTTATAACTGCGTGTAAATTAGCATGACTAGAGGGAAAAAAAGCCTCTTTTAGGAGACCGAGGAATGCGCGACCTGTCACTTAGCACTCCCCACCCTCCACAGCACTGCTGCCAAAAACCACCAGAGCAGGTGCCTCTGGAAATAAGACTGAAACAGACATAAGTGAACTTAGAACTAAAGGAAGTTTAATGAAACTCCCTGAGTAGTTAAAGCAGCTTTTCTCATACAGGATTTTTTGAGCTTTCATAACTCTGCACTCAGAAAGCATCCTAAAAAGTGACAGGCAGCATATTGTCACTTTGTGCATCTCTCTGAACACACATGCATCTCTCCTGCAGCATACATATAACAGCCCACCTTGTGAAATCACTTATTCATTACCACAGTGATCTGCCTATGCAATTCTATGCCACTGCTGCATGATATACATGCTGCTAATCACCAGTGGGCTGTTTTTGTGTCTGGAGGACCGAGTTATGGGACCTGGAGGAGCAGAGCTTGTGCCCCAGGGGAAGCTCGCAGGCTTGGATCTTCCTCACTCCACAAGCTGAGTGGGGAGCCCGAGCTGTTCATGGGTTTAGTATCCAGCATTGCTGCCAGAGTGAGAAACAGGCTGCAATGCACATGGAATACAAAATAGAGACCTAGAGGGCAGGCAAAACTTTCATAAATTCAGCTCATCTACCAACATCGAAGGAATTACTAATCAGAGAGAAAAAGCTACAGAAGTTTTAACATTAATTTTACTTTGCCATAAGCCACGTGGCTAACACCCTGACACCTTGCCATTTACTGCAAGAGAGCTATTTATTTATGTAACCTATAGCTCACATTTAAATAATTAGTCTGCCTGATAAATTTTAGAACTTGCAATCTGTGTGCCACATTTTCATAAGCATGGCATATTTAATGCAGGTCCATTTGTTTAACATCTCCAGCATCATATTAAAGAGTTTCAAGTAATTAGCAGTTAGCCACTCCAACTTTAGGCCAGCTACAAGTTGTTTTTGTTTTTTTTTAGAAAAGATATGCTTTGTACAGAGTGAAGTGGCTGCTACAGATATGTTGCCCATGCTCCTAACAAGGGATGTTCAGAGAGTGATATGAGCTGTCTGGGAATTTGCAAACCAGGTCAGATAAAAGAGGACTTGATCCCAACTTCCCGTGGCCTCCAAGAATCTGAACACTCCCCAGATCAGACTGTCACCCCTGGGTTTCTTTCAGCCCACTAGGCATAATGGCCCAATTTTAATATGTACTGACCACTTGTGGCTCTCTTCAGAGTCAGAAGCTTAATGCTTCCTTGCAGTCAGATGCCAGAATAACCCCTCCAAGACCACACATCAGAGCTGAGTGGCTTTTACACCACAACACTCGCGCTTTAGGCCAGGTCTCTAGAAAGTAGAATAACACTCCTGGGATGCTATTCTGAATGCATAAGTTTTGATTCTTCTGTAAGCAGCAGCAGGAGTTGCATACGGATGCAACTAATGAGCTCCTGAGAAGAATGGTTCTCCCTTCCAGAAAAGGCATTGGAGAGAGCCTGATCTTTGTTACTATTATTTTGACATTGTCAAGTGAGCTAAAGCCCAGTTCTGTGAAGCAGACTATGGCAGACCCTTGGCATCTCAGCAGAACAGCAATGCAATAAACACAATTCTTCGTAGTTCAGATGGTATACATGAAGATAAACCTGAATTTCAGCTTAAAATTTTAATCAACTGAGGAACCTGAGGTGAAAGCTATGAGAGTGGAGGCCATTGACATTCCTGCTACCTCAGAATTTGCTAAACATGAACCTAACTAGCTTGTATTTCAGGGTGTACAGAGTGACAACTAGACAGTGAGTACACATCCTAACAACTAAAGCACAGATCCAGGTACTAGAAATGTTTACTTGAGAGCTATTATTCACCCCCACTTCCTGTGAAAAGCAGCTTGTTTATTTGCTTCTCTGGTAACTGCTGCTCTTAGGCCACATCTATAGACATGAAAATTTAAAGTCAAATTTCTGAAGTCATTCTGCAACCAGCAGCAACTGTGACACTGACACTTCTTGTCAGATTTTCAAACCACTTCAGTACAGTTCTAAGAACTTACCCACCTACATTATTGCCAATCAGTTTTGAAAACCATGTTTCATCCATATTAAGCTTCCATGAAAACTTCTACCTACATGTCTTTCCCAAATGGTGCTCAGGCACTTCAGAAGCTTTTCTAAGTTGAACTATTTTGGAAGCATGTCAAGGTCCTTTGCACAGGGAGTTATTTTCTTCTTCAATCCATACTAAACAGGAATTAACCCTAGCATGCCTGTTTATCACAAAATCTTGTATCATCACAGAGTGTTAATCCCAGGCAAGTAAAATGAAGTCAAACTCGCATTTAAAAATAGAACTACGCAGACTTCTACTTCGGTAGCATAGCTGCTAGGAACATCTATCTCTATTTTTCTACCAAGCTCAGTCAAGCAAATAAATACCCTCTTTGCTACAGCAAAAGAAAAACAGAAGAAAGCAAGATACAGTAAAAGAATGTTCATATCTCTGGCAAAATATGTTCTTATCAGGTGAGGTTTTAATGACAGGAATATATTTTCTAAGAAGAACTACTGTGAGCAATGACTCTTGGCAGAAGGTGTTGGGGGGATACTGCACTCTGATATGAGTAAGAGCAGAAACCATCCTTTGTAATTAGCAGCTCACAAAGCAAAAACACAAAACCCACAGCCACCCAAAGAGGTATTTCAAAACAGCTTCTGAAGTTGTGTTTGACAAAACCTGTTCATTTCTGAAATGCTAATCAGGTTGCAATAAACTGATCAGGGAAACGGCAAGTTACATTAGGACAGGAGGCCAGCAGGAGGCTTCAGTCTGAAAAGGTTTAAATAGACTTGTTAACATCTGCTTAGGGTGCAGCTATAACAAAGTGATCTCCTTTCCTTGTTTGAAGCTTTGAGATTTTGTTTGTTTCAGGTTTTGTTTTTGCTGGTTTTATGCCTTCCCAGTTCTGACAATGAATTTTGTATCAGAGCCCTGGGGAAGCAGAGCAGACTTCAGCATTCACAATCAGCAGTAGAAGATCATGGCAATGGAAAGGCAGTTTAGTCCCTGAGTTGTTACATTCTTTCAGAAGCTTTTCATCTTATGAATACAAATCTCTCAGAATTCCCTTTGCTCATGGATTTCCTTCTTTGGGTGGCTGTTCCAGTAAACACCCAGGTCTGCACAAACCACTGTTGCTTACTTGCTCGTACTCTTTCTGCTGCCTCACTATGCCAGCAAATCGGTTAATGAAATCAGTCCTTTTGCATGATACAATTAAAAGCAGGTCCCCAAATTCTGCAATTCACACTTGATTCCACTCCTTCAAAAGCATGGATTAACTCAAAATATATGAGGAGGGTAATAGATTTAACATAGCACTGAAACATTTCAAGTTTTCTTATAATCCTATCCTACTCCTGTTGATTCAAGAAACAAAACAACATCAAAAAAACCCACAACAACACTACTTAATTAGTCAGAGTGACTCTTAAAAGACATTCCAAAATGATATTTCTCACGGTCTTTTATGATACTTTGAAGCTTTTGTAGTGCCAGTTGCTCATAAAACTTGATCTGCAGAAAAGGATGAAAAATCTGGACCAAACAATGGAAGACCAGCATTTGACAACCATAAGTTAGTGGAAACCTTTTTAGGCAATGCTTACAAATGCTTGCTTTCACTTTAAGCCTAACAAATGTTTTTAGCACTTCGAAAGGAGAGCAGAACTCACTGACAAAGCCAGGACGACACTGCAACACGGACATCTAAACAAAACTTCCAGTCCTACCCCTGAAAGGAAAAGGAGCACAGAACAGAAGTGCAAACATCATCCAAACTAAAACTAAAGGACTTGCCTGTGCCAACCCAGTTTGTTCACTAAGCTACCTGCATCTAAATTTAGCTTCCTAAATGACTGGCTTGATTTTCAGAGGTGATGAATGCCTGCAACTCCTGTAGGTTTCAGGTACCCATTATCTGAAACATTTGGCCTTTAGTCTTCAACTCAGAATAATTGAAGGATTTAACATTTCAGAGCTAAGAGGTTTATCCAACCCAAAGTGCCATAAAGCTGCAGTTCCCAGGGATGACAAATACGACACATGAGCAACTCAAAGGCAAAGCAGGAAAGGATGATTATTCCACGAAGTGCATGCACTTGAAAGACAGACTAATGAGTTCTTAAATGACATAATTTAATCCCAAGACTTCTCAAACACAATACTCAGGTTTTCCCTTCCTCAATTGCTAGAGTGCACAAGGAAATTTTAACTGTATTCCTGCTGGCCTTTGAAATACAGAAATAAGGTGTGCTCTAATAGACTATATTTGCCAACAACAGTCCTACATCACAGCTAGGAAGGGAAGCAAGCCAGAGGCATCTTGTCCTCCCAAGAAGCACAAGACACAAAAAAAGAGCCTGCAAAATAACATTGCCAGAGGCTGCAGAAGGCCCAGAGACACCTTGCAGACAGCTGTCTGGAGAGGGGATTCTGGTGCTGATGGTCCTACAGAGACCACAGGAACCCTACCTACTAGAAGCCTCCCAAAGCTTTTGCACAAGCTTTGCTTGGGAGGATTAAATTTCCACTGGTCTATACAACAATAAGCAACACAGTACAGATACTTAATTATAGATGAAAGCATTTAGTCAAAAGCAACAACAGTGAAAATATTATGTTTTAAGAAAGTGACAGTATGTAAACCTCAGGAGACAATTCTAGAAACAGACCGAGGCTTTTAGCAGTGCTTTCTGAGATGTGCGGTCCCCGCTCTATCTGGTAGAGACATTTGAGAAAAAGTAAATTCTACGTGTCTGTTAAATGAAAAAAAAGAAAAAGAAAAAATGTTAAGAATAAATCTGTAGATAAAGTAATCAAATACCACCATACAGAACTGAGCCCATCCTTTTCTCCATCCCAATTTTGTATTGCTGGGAAGGTCACCTCAGCCAGAACATCTCACAGTTGGTCACCTTCTGGGCATCCATATGAAACATGCTGGCCTGGACTGCAGAAATGTTCAGCAATGACAAGTGTAACTGTACTCCCTATGATCGATGAGCTAAATCTGCCATTTAAGTTATGTACACACACGCAAAAACAAAACAAAACAAACAAAAAAAAAAAAACAAAAAAAACCAACCCTAAGTTGTCACCCAAAGAGAAATAGCATTGCTGAAAACGTGTATTAATGCTTTGAAGACTTTGAGAAGCTCTGCTGAGAGGGTCTGTACGAAAGCTAAGAGGACATTACTAACCTTGTATTCATAGCAGGGTTTGGGTGGCAACTCAGCATTGAAACTGCACACTGAATGATAAAAGTAAACACTTGATTTGTTCACCCTGTGCACAGAATAAAGTAGCAGCTTATGATCAGGTCTTCAAGATTGTATCACATCCAGATCCAAGATGTGCAAGTAGTCTTAATTCTGCCTTCTCCTAATCCATCAAAGCTCAGTTTTATAGTCCTAACTTTTTGCACATCAGTAATAGTTTACCCATTCTGGGCAAGAAAGATTTACACCCAGTATACAAGCACAGTAAATTATAATGAAGTGATCCTGTGAATAACATAGCACTCATTTTAATCGCTATATTCATTAAATAAGATCACTGAAAAGTTTTGTAAAATTAGAAATTTTAAGGTGCTATCAAGTAAGATTATACTAATTAGATAAGACTTAACTCAATATGTAACTTGTATAAATAAGATTTTATGCTGTGCTAGATTCTAGCTCAATTTTAATTTGATTTAGGACATCAACATCAAACTCTGAGCTTTCAGATTTGTTTCAGTTAATTTCATGCCAGCTTTAAGAAGCTAAGTCTAATAATAATGGCATTGATAGCAACTGCATTGATTTCATTTCCTATTACAGGTGAAGTTTTCTGAGAAACACCGCTGCCAGTACACAGACAATACAAGAAATGGGCAGGAATAGTTAGGGGGCAAAGGAGGGGGGGAATGTTTATACAAATAGCAACAGAGAGGCATATGTAGAGAGCATAAGATTGACTTTGTTGAACACAGGGGACTTTTTGAGGCATGTAATTGCAATTCTCACCTAAGCACAAAGCTGCCATAAGATGGAGGGCCCTGCAGGGACAAGAGACTGGAATGCAGACAAGGTTTTCCCTGATGCATATTTGCACAAAACAATTGCTGTGTTTCTTACCTTTGTTAAGCAGTGCTAATAACAATCATGAGGAGAGCTCCTTCCACAAGCAATGCAGGAGACCTTTACAGTACTCAGGGAACTGAACAGGAAACTACCATCAATTCCAGCTACCAAAACATCATGTTTTTCTCTAACCAACACAAGTGCACCTTTGGCCACTACACATTCAGCAATTATCTTCAATTGTTAACTTACTCTCTGTAATGCGATGAAAAGTGCAGCAACAACAACAGATCAGCAAGGTCCCAGACTACAGCAAGTGAGGATCTGCTCAAAAACAGCAGCCATAGGCACAGAAATAAAAGAAGGAAGCTACTTACCTTCAAAAGACCTCAAGCACACAGGGACCTCCAGCAAAAAATCCTCACCACGACAGCCAGCCCTGAAATGAGGGCTGGGAGGGGCTGGATCCTGGTCAATCAGGACCATTGCATGCACCTGAGCTTCCTTGGGTTGGCCCTGCCTTCCCATCAGGTGCTCCATCACTGCTTCAGGCCATGACCCAGCATTTCCACTACACTCTTAGAAACAGATTCCAACCACAAAAGTTACAAGCACTCATTTCAATGACAGTGACATGCTCTTGCTCCTGTTTTGTGACAGGTTCTACAGATATCCAAGAGAAAAAAAAGAATACAGTGACTGATAAGAACCTGTCTCACAAATGGAATGAATATCTGCAAATGCCCAGAAATGAGAACACAGAAGTAGGGTGTTTCCATTATCTAGTGGGTATTAAGAGTCAGTTGCAAGCTGCTGAAGTTAGACTTGAGTTAAATGGACAGAGTAATTGAGTAACAGGAGACCATGCGAGCAGCAGGAAAATCAGCTGTGTAAATTGAGCAGCCTACTGGGGCAAGGTACAGAAAAACAGGGGGGCTTCTGAGAAGGGAACTGTGGTAGCTCAAGTGTGAAATGATCTTTGACTGAATCATTTTTGCAGTTGTGGGCAAAGCCACTTGATGGAGGACTTCAAAAGCATTAAGCAAATGCCGCTCTTAGTCTGAAGAACAAAGAAGGAACCAAACACTGGCAAAAGTCACCACTGAAAATGCTCTCAAGATCTTCACCAGCATGGCCAGAGAAACAGATAGACAGTTTAGTAGCTTAAAAAAATAGACGCATAGTTTGTTTCGTGCACTTAGATTTTGCAATTCATGCCAGAAAACTGATATGGTTTGTACAAACACCAAGCAATCACAAGAAAGCTCAAGGACATCTCTCTACTGAACCTCTGTTTTTTAAACACACTCAGTGCAGACATCGCCTGAACACACACAGCCTGCTGTACTAACTCCATCAGTCGCTGCATTTTCAAAACAGGTGCACTTCTTGATTTCAGCTATTCCTGAACAGTACTTGGAGCTGTATAGTCAGGCACAAACTTTTTAATGAGCAGTAAATACATTTGCATGCCTAACGTTACTCTGTGCTCTCCACTATGCCCAACTACCTCATTAAAAAAGCAGCAAACAAAAACACCCACAAGCTAACAAACGAAACCAAAAAACATACCACTAACCATTTTCAATTTTCATGGCTTTGTACTCATATCTAAAAGATACAAACATGAAAACTGAACAAATCCAGGGCCATCAGTTCTGTTTCTGTAATGCTATGTTTCTTGCATTCCTGCCATATTACTGGCAGACAGATAGATGATCTTGGTTATGGTTGTCCCTCTTGCCTAACATATACAGCAACACAGCATCACGTTAACTCTCTTGTTACCACACTCCATAGCCTATCAACCCACCTGCAGAAAAAGAACTCTTGAAAAATAATCCGTGTTTGAACCAGGGAAAATACAGCCTCCCCCACACTCCCCAACCATAAAACTGACAAATCAGTGCACATTGGATATTGTATCAGAGCTTCGGATCAAACTTCATAATAGTAACGTCTTTTGTTTTTACAAGAAAAGGCACAACTGTATTAATATGCTGAAAAACCTGAATACAAAGGGCCTGTAAAAACACGATCCATCTAAAACCTGATGAGATACAGCATTTGTGAATAAGTTCTCCCAGGTCTTTTTTTCATTCAGTCTGCATATTTTGTTGGAAGAAATAATTCCCAATAAAATGGAAACTCTTTTTGCATTTATGCATAACATTCTTCCATGTGAAGCTCCTCTGGAGAACAATATGTGGAAAACAGAGACAATAAAATTGTTCAGCAGTCTCTCTGACATACAGAGGTACCTTACCATAGAAGAGATGCATATGCTTTTGATAAGAGTATACAGCAGGTCATATTGATACTGAAGGTTCGGTAACTCCCACAGTACAGAGCTGTCACTTACACGCTCCATACAGCAGTGACTTACGTCTGATATACAGTAATTTACTTCAGTGAGACAATTCAATAGAGCTAATGGCCAGAGGATTCTCCTTCTGTTGGTTACACCGATTTTACTGCTTGAGATGAAGCTATTAGCTAATGACAAGAATTTCCTTTGTAATCATCCCTTTGTCTTTGGAAAAAAAAAATAACAATCATGCTTTGAGTACTTCAGCATTGCTGAGTTCATTATTTCTGGTTTATTCTGTGGTCTGCCTAGGTTTCAAAGAAAGCCCACAATATGTGCATTAGTTGGCATAAGAAATAATCTACTAAGCAATAATAATAATAAATACCTCAAACTCTTGTATGGAGTTAACATTTATCCTACTGTCTGAATTCTGAATAAGAATGTTATTTTGATTGCTCTCTACTGCCACGATTATGTCTGTGCAGGTCATGAAGGGCTGTGCTCACATAATCTCCATTGAAGTAGCAGGAATACTTCCTTTGCTTTGTGTAATATCAGAATGTTACAACTCCATTTGTGGTACTTCTGTGCTTTTTTTTTTTTTTTTTTTTTTTTTTTTTTT
>PPHD01006146.1:5654-25066 GCA_002909625.1 Bambusicola thoracicus
AATGAGTGAGTCAGATTTCTAAGCTAAGCATCTAAACCTAAACAATTTGCTATCAAAATATTGTTAAAAAGTCAATACTGAATAATATTAACGAGGCAGACCATTTACAAACACCAGAATAAAATTTTTATGCTAGAGACTAAATGGAGGAGGACAGGAAAGATATCACACCTTGTAGGAGGCTGGATTTGGAAGGCCTTCACATGGTGTTTTATTTTATTTTGTCAGCTTTGTTTTTTAAGTGATCGCAATTGTTGCCTAAATAGCTAAATAAAATAAATGCTTCTGTTATCAACTGCTTTTGGGTGGCATCTAGCTCAGTCTAGAGCTCAGTCCACTTCAGCAAAATGAGTGATTCCAAAGTCCTGTCACCNCTAAAAAGTCAATACTGAATAATATTAACGAGGCAGACCATTTACAAACACCAGAATAAAATTTTTATGCTAGAGACTAAATGGAGGAGGACAGGAAAGATATCACACCTTGTAGGAGGCTGGATTTGGAAGGCCTTCACATGGTGTTTTATTTTATTTTGTCAGCTTTGTTTTTTAAGTGATCGCAATTGTTGCCTAAATAGCTAAATAAAATAAATGCTTCTGTTATCAACTGCTTTTGGGTGGCATCTAGCTCAGTCTAGAGCTCAGTCCACTTCAGCAAAATGAGTGATTCCAAAGTCCTGTCACCGCAGATCCTCCAGCTGGTGACTCAGGCTCTGTCCCACCCTGAGGTGCTCTATCATGCTTTCATCCTTCATCAGAGCTCCTATTAGGCTCCCTTAGTATCTCTAGGCAAATCTTACTACACAATATGTACTCACAATCTTTGATTCTGGTTTACCACTCGGGGACAATATAGGGAAGGAAGAAATGAGTAGAGGAATTTCTAAAACAAAATCACTTAAAGAACAATTAAAACTTTTTGCAAATTGACATCCTGAAAGATAGTTCCTAATGTTTCCTAGAAGACTAAATTCTGGTTGTTGCTCACAGAGAGATTGTGCTCTGGCTCATGTGCTCTTCTTGGAGGCTCTGGCATATTCACCCCACCCATGAACTTTTTGCAGAAAAACTGAATACTTCAGTGAACTAAGCTCTGATTTTAAGGCCTTATTTGACATCTTGGATTTCAATTTCCTGTAAAAGTCCATATGTCTTTCTTGAGTATCTGTTTAAAATACATTACAATAACCTGTTTGAGACCTAACCTGCTTCAGGCATAGTACAAAATGGAATTCATATTACAAAATAATGCAGTGTTCACAGCCACAGCCCACTCTGTCAAACCGCATGTTCACTAAGCTGTTTAAGACAGCTTTCATTATTTAGGTATCTATATGGGAAATGAACTCTGCTTATAATCTGCTTGTAATGGCCTGAGCTGTAATGAAACTCTGGCTAATAATCAAGAATAAGAGGGGCTGATGCTAAGTCATCACATATCCAGTCTTGAAAATATCCTTTAGCAGAACCCTGTCAAATATGTCAAAGTGTGTTTCTCTCATAATAGTCTATTTGCTGCAGTCAGCCCTTGTTGATTTTGAAGCTTAATAACTCTAGGCATTGATTATCATTCAGCTTTCTAAATTGATGACCCTCAGCAACTGAGTAACATGTATCTTATTAGTGTTACCCAAACATCTCATTTTGGATTTGTTGCTTCTTTGGAGCTTTGTAAGAAAAATGGATGTGTGATTTATATGTAGCTAGTTGATTCATGTAAATTGGTGCTTGGCGATTTGAAGTGTGTTGATGTCTTAGCTGTGCAGTTTCTTGAAGTTACACATTCAGAAAATACATATAGCACACATGCTTGTAGGTAAAAGCATGTGTGTTCTGTACATGAAATACTGTTATCAGTTTTCATCTTAAAACCAAATTGTTTATAATATGATCAAGCTTGAATTATTTAGCTTTAATTTTTATATTGGACATCTTATACCAAATCTCTAATTTTATGGGAGTGCTTGGTAGAATCTGACAGCTGTTTAGGAACACAAGACAAATGGGCTTTTCTGGTAACAGAGTGGAGATGAAACCTGACTTGTGCAGTTGTCTATTTCTCTGCAGATTGTAGAAGCTTCTAAGGAAAACCATTCCTTTTAGGCAGTAGTTGAATACCCTATATGGTTTCTCCAATAGTTAATTCATGATATGCTGGACTGATATTGAAGATTAAAAACTAATAGTAAAATGACAGGAAGAACCTCAAAACTTTGTTGCTTCATTACAACAGTAAATATGGTAGATGGGAAAATAAATGATCACACCTGAACCTCTACTTTATGTACTTAAATGTCTGAGATATTATTTTTTTGTGACAGACTTAATGAGACTGACAGATTTTATATGATGATTAAGTTAACTTTATTTCAGGAAATTAATACGCAAAAATTGCGTTTTATTCAAGTTATTTCTGATGTTAATGCCACAAATTTAAAAATACTCAATTTATTTAACATATATATATATATTAATTTATAGACTGCATTTTCTGTGGAGTGCAACTGCTACAGTCCATTGCAAGCTCATCCTTTTCTAAATTTGGTAGTTAAATCTGTGGTAATCTCCTTTGCAAATATGGCATAGAACATGTTATAAATACAACAAGGGCAAAATATATTGTGCAGTAAAGGTCAAAATGAGAAAACTCACAAAGAGCATAAGGAAGCCCATTGGCTGGGATTCAGCTCTACACTTATGCAGACGACAATTTTTTAGTCCGTGCGAAGTCCCATTGACTTAAATGTCCTGCTGAACATTATCAGTGCTGTGTACTTTGCGTATTACATTATTTATCTTTATATTGGTTGGATACTGTAGTTGTAATAGTATGTTTTATGTGGATATCTGAAATGACAGTAGAACTGAAATATTTCTAATCCCCTACTATTGGAAGAAATTAAGTAAGTCTTGGAATAAATATTTTGGAAAAAAATCCATCCACACAAGCAGGTGATTTGACATCGTCTAAACTCCTGCCCTGATGTTTATTCTACTTAAAAAAAAAAAAAAAAAAAAAAAAAACTTCTTAGCGGCCCTCCCCTCTTACTTCCCTTCTACTTGTATTAGGGATTGACTTTGGGAGAGACAGGGAAAGGTAGCTGAAAGGTATTCTTTTGTTGCATCAGCGCAATCCTGTGAGGCACAGAGCTAGGTCTACCTCCAATTTCATTGTGTCACGTTAAGCAGCTTAATACCTGAACTGCAGCATACAGCTCTGTATTCTAGCTCCCACTATTTTCTTATCTTTACAGATTTCATATATCCCTGTAAATCTGGGCAGAAGGAAACTGTAGTGCTCCGTTAACTTAGAAGCAGATCCATCTCAGTGCCCCTGGGCAAGGAGATATCAAAACAAGTCTGCTACTCTCTATGCTGCAGAAAATTGAATTCATTTCAAGGTCTTTGGAAATGAATCTCAATGTCCATGAGATAAAGCTGATATTCTTTCCACTAACACTGATCTTGAATGAGTTGCTCTTAATGTGCACAAATGTAAGAGATGATTTTGGACCCAGGCAGTGCATTTTCAAAACCAATTTCATGTTTGCTTAGTAAGTCGCTTATGTGATTCTTAGTTGAGCAGAGGTCTGGTTGAAAAAGTGTTACAGAAGTGCTCTCCTGGGAGAGTTTTAACTAATGTCAAATTTCCATAAAGTTACTTGGGGAGAAATTTTGACTTTTTCTTGGAAGGACAATGAAATGAAAGAAAGAAAGAAGATTGTTTGTATAATTTATTTATTTATTTATTTTTCTGTGCACGACAATCTTTCAACTGGGAAATATTAAAATGTCTCAATTTCAGGTGTGAGTTGTAACTCATTTATAGTATATGCTCCTTGTATTTGCTGGATTCTCTGGGCTTACTGCATCTCCCATGATAACTTATAGGTGCGTAATTCTAATGATTGGCAAAGTACTGTAAAAATGTTTCAAAACAAAACTTCCAATGGCTGAGAAAATGAAAATAATCCCATCTACATTGATTTTATATGAAACTAAGCATTTATTTTTATTTCTTCTTGATGAGAAAACATTGGTTTAGAATTTCTTTGTCAGCAGTCAAAATTGTCCATTAAATTTCCCACATCCAAAACACTTTAAATTGGATTGTATTTGCTCCTGTTTCAGTGGTGCACTGTGCTTTTGTGCCTCTGTCAGGTTTATAGCTGAGACTAGCTACAAAATGCTAGTTGTAACAGATTGTATCTGTACTGTATAGTCCTAAATAATGTATCCAAATTCAGGTGCCTCACTTAGGGAAACAGTTTTTGTGAGAGTGAAAAAATATTGTGATTGTGAAAGTCTCAGGTTGTCCTCTCTTATCGGGCAACTGAAGACAGAAGGACTTCACTCTACCGCTGTATGACTCTAGAATGAGTGTATTCCCTTTGGAAGGAACAGATGGTTTTCACTTCTATGAGTACACTTTGTCTATTTACTTTACAAGTTGTGCGATATTACTGTTCCTGTATCCAGGCTTGTTGTGAATTCTGTGCTAATCTTGTGCTATTTTACTGCAGTAGACTTCTGAAGTTCTTTCTCAACCCTGTCCTGCCTTTTGGCATCCAAGGAAAGCAGAGGCTAACCTCACTGAACTATAACTGGCAAGGAAACTGAAGGGATGGATGGAAGCAGAAAATAATCTGACATGAGAAAATAAGTAGGAATAGTACGTGTTCTGCAAGCCAGCAGTTTTCAGTCTCAAAGCAAAATCTAGCAATCATTCCAGATTGAGATGTCTCTCAAAGTCAGTGGGAAAGAAAGGAAATTCACCTCTACTCTGCCAAAATGTATTGCCTGAAACTGTGTAAACATTAACCAAGATTAAAGTGTGTCTGAAAAATAAGAATGAAAGTCAGTTCACATCTAACTAGGAGTCCATCCAGGACTCACATTAGCATACTCTCAATTTTTATTCTTTGCTTTGCTGGAATTCGCTGTTGCAAATTAATATTACTTTAATGAAGCATTTTGTAGCTTGATTTTTTCCCCTGTTTAAAAAAAATAAAAACAGCATATAACCCCACTAGGGAAGTATGTGAGGGTTGGTACAGTAGACCATAGCAGTATCTTCACAGCTATTCCTCTCTAAAGAATCTGAAAAGGATATTATTTACCCTTGAGATTTTCTTAAAGCTGTTAGAAGGCATGTAGTAAAATCCTTACTCAAACAGTTGCTGATGTTCACTTGTTGTTAAATACTATTTTAAAATAGTAATTTTACTGTTTAATGGCAAGTTTTTAATTGACAGAACATTAGACTGTGTATAAGTGTTCTGTTCTGATTGTTTATGTTAAGCCTTTAATTATCTCATGCCAGATTTTCCTTTTTCCTTTCTCTACTCAGGACTCAAACGTGACTATTAATGGGGTATTCTTCTCTCAGTTATAACAATAGAAATTGTAAGTGAAGTTTGTGTGTTTGCAGAGGTCTAGCATGAGACTGCTATGCGTTTTGAGTGACTTTAATACCCATATAAAGCAGTATGAAGTCAAAGTACATTCAAACAATATCGACTGTGTAGATGGATCCTGTTGCACAAGTCTAGCAAAGTGCTGGCTGGCTCAGTGGGTCTACTTTTGCCTCTGCAGAGTTATCACTCACTTGGTAATAACACACTTCAGAGAATGTGAAGGTCATTTTTGCAGTTGGGTTAATTCTAATATCAAAAGACACTTTCAACAATGTCCTTCATAATCTGCTTAGATTTTTGAGGTGAAATCAAAATTTTACTCAAGTCATCAAACACTGATCTATTGTCTAGCATCCCTGCCCAGGCAGAAGGGGTTGGAACTACTTGATCTTTAAGGTCCTGTCCAACCCAAGTCACCCTGTGATTCCATGATTTTTCTGTGAAGCATTTAAATAAGACTCATAAAAACTCAAGAATTATTATGTAAAAGAATATAATTCTGTTCAGGTAGGATTGTCTACAACTAAATCCTGGCCTAAGGTTCAGGAAAACGTTTTATCTCTTATGGTAGTGCATACTCCTGCTTCAGGAAATGCCTTGGGGTGGATGCTGAGCAATTAGCTGTTGCAAAGAATGCCTGTCGGGAAGTGGCCTGGAAACAGCTACTTAACCACCGGCGCAAAGCGGGTGCTTTCCTTGTCTTAGTAGTAGTGAGCTGTCTGAGTTTACTCTGCCCGCTGAGCTTTGTGATAGTGATGGGAAACATAATGAGTTAGCTTTGTTTAGAGGATTTCAAGCTGTGGTTGATTGGCAGGGTCTTCAGTGACTCAACTTCTACTCAATAAAGCTACATTCCCATATGTTGCCCTCAGATGGAAGATTCTAGTTTTAACAAGCTATGTCATTTGTTGACTTTAATGATAGATAGGTGCAAAGCTCAGTTCATATCACTCTCCCGGTGTTGTTACGATTTAGAGCGTGTACTTTCTTGTCCACCTTAAGTGCTAGCCTATGCCAAGCTTTGGTAAAGACTGGAGTCCTACTCATGTCAGTGACATTATAGATGCAGAAATTAAAGCTGCAATTGAATTCTTCCTATAGCGCCTTTCTAAGGAAGGAGGCCTTGAGCTGTGCAAGCCCATGAGTACCATAGGCTGGCAAATAGATACTGATATGCAAGAAAATTTATTTTTATTTTCACCTGCCTCACTTGTTGGGAGTGTGTATTTATGCCTTGTAAATACAGCGTAAATAAAATTTTAAACCAAAGCCAAAAGACAACGATCACTATATGCTGCCCACAATGTAAACTAAAGCTACTCTGATCTTGGGGGGGAAAAAATAAATAAGACTTTGTTGCCAGTTTTTCTGTCTGAACTATACTTGTAGAATACACTTTCTGATGAAAAGATACCATAAAGTATTGAGATTAGTAAACAAGTGACAGAAACCAAAATCTAGAGTTAGAAATGTATAAACTAGAAAATCAGAACCTGTGTTGCTTGCACAATCTAAATTAACAACTCGCTGATTTCTATGGGACCCAGAGCAGTCACTTTACTTTGTATCTTTGGAATCATTTCTAGATATAAAGAAACGCAAAGAGTGTTATGTGGTCTGAAGTAATGTGTATGCATATAAGCTGTCAGGATTTTTTTTTTTTAACTATTAAGCATTTAAATTAAGATCTTTAAAATTGTAGTTAATATCATTTAAACACTTAATAAAATTTAGCAGATTTTAAATAATTATTTAACAGAGTCACTATCTGATATTTATGTATTTTATAAAAAATTACAGATTATTTTGTAATTACATATTCATAAACTGGAATACGTAGACTTTGTCATGTCTACTACTATAGCATTCTGTTGCATCCCTAATAGCAATGGATTACTGGAATTGCAGAGACAGATTTGATCAACCAGCCCTATGATGATATACAGTGCTGCCGCTGTTCAGAAATGCTGAGAATAGCAGGTAACACTTGAGGACTAATTTTTTGCAAGACTATTATCTTCAGATCTGTCCCTGCAGAAATGTCACATGGGTTATGTCTTGATGAAATACCCCATAGGGTGGAGGAATTAAGGTAGGAATATCATACTTTGCTGAAGGGCTTTTACGCTGTATCCATCCAACTAATCCTAACCTGTTGCCTGGAACAAAGTTCAGCCTTTTAATTTTTTTCTACTTTGTTGCTGGCTATGTCTTCCACCCCCATGACGAGTCAGTATTGCTGTTTTCCGGTTATAATAAAAGTGTTATTGTCAGAGCTCCAGTCCAGTGTGTAGCCAGGCTCTGTACCAGTTTGCAGCTAGAATGCTTTGAACTCGTATCATCTGATGTGTATTTCTTTTCACAAGGCAGAGCTCATTCTCGTTCCTTAGAACTCTGTGGGTGTGAAGCTAAAATATACCCTTGGAATGGTTTAGGCATATACCTAATTTTGTGAGAGCTGGCATAGTAGTTAATGCAGGGAAGGACAAATTTACATTTTCATAGTAAACATTCAATTATATATAACTCCTTCTGGTACTGAACTACTCAGATTTTTGTGCCTCTGTCAGAGCAGAATACTGTGTCTGTGATTGTCATGGTGTAAAATAGAGTAACTACTTGCATTTATTTTCTGAATCACACAGGGATGTTTTATATCATTCAGCACTGTTTAATATACCGTTATTTATTATTATTTTTCTTTGCAGCTCTCATCTGCCAGAAATGTTCAGCTTTATTCAGCACTTTTATACCCTCAGGAAACACAAGAACGCTGTTCTATGCAGTCAAGATATACTGAAAATTTCCCTCTAATATGGACAGATTGTCTCCTAAGGGTCAGTGTAGCATCTGTGCTTTCTGCCAATGTGAGAAAACTGGTCATGCTACTAAAGACCAACAATGGTGGCACAGGCAACCTATCTTGTCCTCCAAACTCTTCCATGCTACAGAACAAAGAAATTAAAAATATTTTGCAAGTCAGTTAAACTAGTACACGTTCTCATCTGTTAGATGAAATGGAGTTAGATAGTTCTCCAGCTAGCAGACTACGTCTTAAATCTTGACTGGAGAGAGAATTTTAGAATAAAAATACATACTGGTCCTTCTCTCAGAAAAGTTGGACATGTCAGTAAATAAAATATTCATAAAACTCGTAAAAGTTCCTAGCCTATCAATATTCTACGTATGCTGATAAAAAATACAAGGTAGTAGCAAAAGCTTTATAATTACATCCCTACTGATAGTATAGGTAATTTTGAAAGTTAAAATATAACGCCTCAGTGGAAAGAAAGAGCTCACAATATGCTATCATGTCATGGGCAGATTTGCTATATACTACTGGCACATGTCCAGCTTTTCTTCCATTTCCAAGTCCTCCTCCACAGGGCAGGTCCTAATGACTTCTTCTCCTAGTCCGTACACGTATCTGGGATTGCCCAGATCGGAGAACAACACCTTTCACGTGGCCTTGTTGAACTTATTAGATTCACCTGGGCCCACTTCTCAAGTGCTTTTGTTTGGCTCTTTGTTGTTGAGCCTTTCCACGTCACCTGATCCAAATGCCAAACAGAAATCCTCAGGCAAACAAGAATGTCCTGTTTACCTTTTTCCATGCACTAAGGTATTCCTAATGTTTTGTTGTTGTTGTTTTCCCTTCTGCTTTTATCAAAATGTAGTAAAGATAATTTTGGCTATTCTGTACCATTCTTTAAGTAGATATTCCTATTTACATAGCTTCTTATGATCTCTTCTCTTTGCAATTGAAATTGAATTGTTATCCAAAGAGAACTCTCTCTCTTTAGTCTCCAAAGAGTCCAAAACTGTTGTCAGAGCAATCTTTGGTGTCTGAAAGGTTGTTTCTCTCACATTTTCCCCTCATTCCTTAATGCATGTCCAGTGTTTTTGCCCTTTTGTAATTGTATTTTTCCTGAGGCACTGCTGTGAATAGTATAGTTAGCTACCTAGAGTTTGCCTGGGCATATTATCTCATTATCTATAGATAAGTAATGACCGTTCAGTGACTGGTAGCTAACTGGCAGAGTCATCTGACATCTTTCTGTTGTCTTAAATTCTTAAATATGCTGTGGATTAGTTTTTTCTTATTTGTTATACTGCTTGACCCTCTTCTAACATGTTGATCTTAAACAGTTGATATTCTGCCTGCATGAATTTCAGCTATGACGCAATAACATATTTAGCAGCTTCCACATATGAACAGCAGATGGTTTGAGCTGAATATATATAAGCATATGTGTCAGAATATTGCTATCCTTTAGTTCTGTTTAACCCTTCATCAGCTCTTTGCCATTTAACAGTCGTTTTTGGAAATAGAGAGGAATTCGGACTGTGAAAATATAAATATTTCATTTTGCTTACACTAATGTTGTTGTTTAGATTTTTTTTTTTCTATGATGTTATCTTAATTGCTAAAGATAATCTGCTGGACTGGTCAACAGAAATAGAACTCTGTTTTCCTTCTAGCTGCTTGCAGCTCCTCCATATTTAAAACCAGACAGATATGGGAAACACATCGTTTGTGAATCAGTGTTTCTGCTACCAGCCACAATTTTATTAATTCGAAGGATTCTGTCCAACTTCAGTGTGGCAGATTCTTCTGCTTTATGAGATAACAAGTCTACCATTTCTGTTGGCTGATAAAGTGATCTTTTGTGATTTTTTTTCTGTGCTGTCTTTTTACTTATATTTATAAATAAGTGCTTATCAAAAGTTCTTATGAAAATACTCCTGTTCTGACGTTACTTCATGTCGCAGGTAATTATGACTATTTGCTTCTGACACTTTAAATAACTTCTGTGAGCTAGACTGAGTGCTTAGCACTGAAATAAGAGTATATTCCTGTTTTCTACCTATCAGAAAGCTTGCAGCTGATCTGTTCATCTCCAAGATACCAGTTGTGGCAGAGGAGTAAGGCCTGCCTTACTCTGATTCATTAGTTGGGGTGCTCCCTGACAGCTGTCCTTACGAAATATTTGACTTGATGCAGGCTCGTCATATCTTTTGGTAGATATGTCTTTTAACCACAGTAGTAACTCAAAAATACACTTCAGCTTCTTCTTGAACCCTAGGTCATATAAGATCTTTGCTTGAAAATACATATAAAATGGGCTTGAGGTTACTCTTGAATTACTTATCTTGATTGCAACCTAATCCTGTATTTTGGGAGCTGCCTCCCTGTCAGTGCCCTTGCTTTCGTAGATCACGAAAGTACCTATGTAGATTACTCCAAAAGTAATGTCTCCTATTTATTTCAGAGAAAATTCCAACAGCTACAAAGAACACAGTAACACTGTTTGGTAGAACATATTTTCAGCTGCAAAACACTATTTTTAAATGTGGTCACCACCATTATGTATGCATTTTTTTTACCAGTGAATAACAAGAGCTTTCACACTGCAGTCATAAAATTCTGCACCAGCGGAGGTGCCCCACTTTCACTGATGTCATTGCTGAAATGCACCACTCACTGCCTCACTGTGCACACATGCACTGTTGAGTCTTCATCATCGTTCAGCAAGCATTGATTAATGTCAGCAACTGCAATTTTTTTTTTCTGTACAGAGCAATTCAGTTCCACCCCTTTGCTTCATTCACACTTTCATGTCAGACACCATTATGTCAGACTGCCCCTCTGCTGCCGTCTGTCACACAACAACAAAATGTAACAGAATATTGATGGGAGAGTTCAACCTGTACTGCCATACCCCCAACATGTCTCTGATGTTGTGGCCCAGCATAATAAAATAGGAGGCATTACTTTTGGAGCTACCCTTGTATATTGCTTTCTGCTCATCTCTTCACTTAGTCTGGCTAATGTCTGGGTGTCCTGACAAGGGTCCAAATTTAAATAGTGTAGCAAGGCTAAAAGTAAAATGTAGCTTTATCTGGAAAAAAGATTCACGGCTAGTGTTAGTTGATTTGTCTACAAATAGACATCTCAGACTTGCAGTAAGTTAATGAATGACCTGCATCACAGAGTGATTCCACATTGCAGACATAAAGATCATCTGTGTTATATGTACAAGAATTACTTTCCAAGAAAGTTTTATCTGTAACTATATATTTGTGTTAGCTGTATTTGTTTACAAGGTGAGCAGGTGATTAAAAGATTTGATAAAATTTTAGTTATATACGGTAATTTAAATATACAAATAACTTTGATCAAAGCAATCACCTTTAGCCACTAAAATACTGATTACAGGTAAAGTGTAGCCAGACAGCCAGATAGTTCCGCATTTTTTCAACAAGAAAGATTTTAATAGCTGCTTGATTAACTGCACAGATCGAATGGCCTCTGCTTTTTAAAAAAGCTTTATATACTTTATGAAATATATCTGACTCATTTTACTCATTCATGTACTGTAGAATCCTGTACAAAAACAAAGCAATACTAGAAGGATTTAAAAAGCAGGTAATTTTAGTAAATTAAATCGAATTTGTAACCTGCTGACGGACAGAGAAGGAAATTCCCCTTAAAATCTATCTGTCTCTATTAGCCTTCACACCTACCCTAGAATCAAAATACTACACCAAAGGCGCATTCAAGAAAGTTTTGAAATGACAGAAATGGAAATTAAAAATCTTATTACTAATTGTTTTACTACAAAGATTGAACAAAATTAAACAGCAAACTGTTACTATGTATTTAGAGCTAGTATTCTTTCTTGTATCTGTAGTGTTTCATTGAAAATGCATACTTGTTGGGCTGACAAAATAAACACCACATATTAGACTTCCTGTAATGTACTCTGGTGTTACGCAGACTGTTGTAATAAGCTGTTATTAACTACAAGAATTTAATATACAGAATATTGGGTATAACTCTTCAGTAAAAGTAGAAATACTTTAAACAGTAAGCATATACAGAAGTGCTTAGTGGAAGAAGGCTTAGGAATTGCAGTATAATTTGAAGAAATTAAATTAAATTAAATGATAAAGCTAAAATATATTGTCTTATTTCAAAATAAGTCAAGTGGATGTTGTGCAAGAAAGAATAATGTTGCAGTGTAACTTTGTTCTGCTTAACCTTAGCTCTGACTCTGGAGCAGTTCTCTCTCAGTGAGATGCTACTGAAGAGTGGCAACCTGCATCTTATCACTGTGATTTGTCTCAGTGCTCAAAACTACTCTGTACAGCAAAATGAGAAACCCCATGGCTACAATTGCTATGTCAGCCAAAGATAAGGAGGTGCTAAGTTGGTGGGAAATTTTAGCAGAAAAAATGATGATTGAAGGAGCCATTCCTGAATGTGATGCAGAGAGAGAGAGAGAGAGATGTCAGGTTGGAAGACTGACATACACAAACTGACACTGTAAGGATTTTATTTTTATGAAGACTTTTATCCATCATGTTTCCAACACACTATAGCCTACATTTTCTATCCAGTGCCCTCTTTGCTTTCTTTAAAATATGTTTAAATCACTTTTGTACTGTGAAACTCCAAGAACTCTCTTAGATACCCTGTTTGTCTCCATTATAACACGTAAAAGGGAAGGGAAGATTCTAGATACAGACTGATGAAAGAAGGAAAGGGTGTCCAAACTGCAGCCATTCCAGAGCAGGCAGACAGGTGACAGTGAAAGGAGGAGGGAAACTTACTTGTATGCATAAGCCATTCCTGTATACTGACAAAGCAGATAAATTTACTCATAAATGCATGAGTATGTGAAACAGAGGCATTATGGGCTTTATGTAGAAGCTGTACAGAAGTGTTAGTTGAGAGAGAGCAGCAAATATTTTTTTGCTTGATTAAACCATTCTTTTTCCTGTGAGCATTTTCACCTCGTAAAGTTGCTAAAACTTGAAAGCAGGTTGAATTGTGTAGGATAAAAGGATGAAAGAAAAATTCAGTGAAACAAGTCACACCAGTTGTGACTGTTCTCAGATGAAGCTCAGATTTACAGAGGTATTTAAGTAACTAGGCACTCATTGTAATTATTTATAGTTCTATATCAAGAACACCCTTGCCTAGCCAATATCACTGTGTGAAATTTCATTTCCATATCCTTTCAAATCAGATTGTAAAGCTGTTTTTCTCTGGTGGTAGGTGGGTGCTTTGGGTCCACAATGGGAAATTCTCTGCTCAGAAGGAAGATTAGCATGCACAAAATGCAATAGAATGTACTGTTAAAAAATGAAATGCAAGAAAAGAGCTTCGAATAGATACAATTTTTTAGGGATACTTTTCTTAATTGAAAGAGCAAGTTTTTCAGCTTGAATTTTTTCTATTTTTTTTTTTTTTTAAATAAGACTACATTTCAAACTTTTGGAGTCTTGAACAGAATTTCTGTCCCTGATGTTGCTGCGATCAACGACCAGTGCTGACTAAGTGGCAAACCGGCTAGGCTATCCCCCTCCGTTCTGGATACCCCCTGCCCAGGGACAAATGGGATGGACACATAGTGTCTAGCGCCAAGATGTCAGGTTTATTGCGCAGCAGTAAAACCTTGTATACCTAAAACAATCGACCACCCCTAAGTACCCGTATGTCCCACCCATGTGTCCATCCCAGGTGCTGACAAGAACCAGCTGACTGCCTTCCAAGGTGTCCACCCCCTGGTGCTCGCAGGCACCACCCGTGACTGCCCTACGGTGCGCGCAAGTACCCCCAACTGCCCTGCTCACAACCTACACCTGACAGTGACAAAAAGGTTGCATGCTATTTCCAGGGAGATGCAGCATGAAAGCGGCCAACCATGATTCCTTTTGGCTAGGGTAGTGCATACTGAGTTGCTCCGGGTGGTGCTTCTCCAAATGTACGTTACTCTTGCAGCAAATAAATAAGTACCACAGACTCTTTCTAGTGGATAGTATAAGATAATTGTTTATATGTCATTAAATGTAATTTAACAGGATAATTGCCATCAGTATACATGAGCACTTCCTTAGAAATTGATGGTAGTTAGTACAGTTTCTCATCTTTAGATTATTAAGAGATTTTCCATAAATCAGATTTTTGTCTGCTTTACAACATTGGCAATTACAAAAGTGCTGTCATTATCCCTTTGAACAGCGGTCTGAGGGAGTGCAACTGAAGGCTAAAGTTTTGCAGAAGCTTTACATCAGCTTGTGCCAATATTTCTGCAAAGAGAAGTAGTTGTACCCTGACTTGACCTGCTAATTTTCACTCTGTGCTTCTCCTTCTTTTGTGTGTGTATACATATATGATTTTACATATGGTTATATGAAACCATACTGAGCTAAAATTAAACTGTTTTTTGACTGTCTCATATTAATTCAGATCACCTTCCCCGTTTCGGATCACTACAGAGATACATATTCATTTGTTTAAAGGGTTAACACAGGGTCAAGAATGATCATTCGAAGCAGATTGACTCATTCTTTCAGCATCACTGACAAGCTGTTTATCTTAAAGATTCATTTTCAGAAATAGTCCTAAATGCCTTATTAAATAGATTAATCAGGATCAGTTCTCTTGCCAGCACTGAGCCTTTCTTTGGCAGTACCAAACAATAGAAAGAACCAGTTCAAAATTTGCCTATAATATTACTACCTTTGTTTTGGTCTTGACAGTACTATTTTTTCCTATTTACAGTTGTCAGAAATGTTCAGTTAAAAACCTGAACACAACAGGCAATTATGAAATTTTCATTTTCTAACAAAGCTATTTGCATTATTCATATTCCACTAACAGGAATATTTTGAATTAATCTTCGTTTGTTTTACCTTTAGGATCTGAAACACATAAGGACTAACAAGCTATTCAGTGACATTCTGTAGGGTTTATGAAGGCCTGGTTGTAAAACAATGCTACTTACTGTAATATAATAAATTTTCAAAACAAAACAGGTACTATGGACTTAAAAACAGCTCCTATTCTGATGCTTTTCCAAGATGATTGACTGTGATAGGTATAGATTGGTTGAAATGCATTACAGGACATACATTATATATCAAGACTTTATAAATGATGAGAAACTGTGCTGTCAGGCAAGCAATTATGGTAGCTCATCATGCTATGCTAATTACAAAATGTCTGGAAAATACCTTATCTACATTTATGAAGCTTCCTGCATTGATCAATGATGTAGATCTGACAGAGTAAAGAGGAGTGCTACTTACTAAAACTTCAGTTAAATGGGGGTCTAAATGGAACTGGAGAGCTATTCCCAAAGACAGTGTACTGGTAGTATAGTAACTTCTGGAGTGAGTGGTGTTTGGTAGTGGATTTTGTGACCTTGGAATAACTTTTAGGCAAATAAAGATGTTTTGCTTACATCCTCTGGAATAAAAAAAATATTTTCCATCTTAATGTGATGATAGTGACATTCAAATCTAGCAGCCAAACTAAATTTTGGGTAAATTTTGAGTAAAAGAAAGATTATAAAAGCATTTTATAATGTACGTATAAATGCTGCTATACAGGCCACTGTTGTCATTTTATCTAAAATGCCATGTACCTCTCTGGGTGCTCAAGTTCAAGAAACTTATACTGACATCAGCACAGGTTCAGAAAAGGGTAGCCAAGGGAATGAGAAACATATTTGGCAAAGAAAGACTGATATGTAGCTTTGCAAAGTGAGGGTTAAAGGGATAGACACGTCCTGTACAGAAATACACAAGCATGAGATAAGAAATACTTTAGCAACCAGCAATGGAAGAAATGGTTATTAATGTCTCAGCTATACGCTTCAGCTGGAAGTTAAGTAAAGGTTCATAATCATTAAAATAATAAAGTTCTGAAACAACCTTTCAAGCAGTTGGTCCAAAAAGCCTAACTGATTTTAAGGTGGATTTTGGTAAACTTAGTAAACGTTATTTGATTTGCTGCAGGCAAGTGGGACTTGATGGCATAGAAAGATTATTTCAAGATTCATATTACTCTTGCAACTGATTTCCCTTCTAAAATCTGTCTTTCAGTCAGCTTTCCCATCTCTTCCAGCTCTTTTTATCAAGTGCAGGAATTATTTTTAACTTTCCCTGCAGTATTAATAGTAAGTCAATGGTTATTTTCCATCTACCTCCTCATCAGTGTGTCAGTGATGATTAAATGAATCTGCACTGCATTAGGCAGTGTCACTGCTGTTCAGGCTGAAGTATTCTTTTCTGCTGAAACAATTTGATTAAAAAAATTGGAAAGAATTAAAAACTTGAAAAGAAAGTTCTGTTCATCTCTAGAGTCTGTTAGGGGTGCTGTTGAAAATCTACTGTTATATATGATTAGAAGGGCAGCCTCTGTAGGGCCACAGCCTCTCTTTCTATTAATAGAAGGATAAGGTAGCTAAGGGCATAGCACTACTTAAAATTGACATAAAATAAATAGAAGTGAGCTACTGTTAACACAGACTAGTTACAGATTAATTCCCCTGAAGCACAGCAAGCACATTTCCTTACTGAAGATTACAGTGAACTCTTAATCTGCAAAACTGTAAGAAGCTCCAGATTTGTGGGGTCTCTAAAGGGAATAGGGTTAGATATTTTGGATTACACAAAATACATTATCTAAGAATTAATGCCTTTTAAATTACTGATATGTCTGTAACAAAAAATAATGTTAAATAATAATAAAAGTTTACTTTGCATTTTACATTGGACATTAAAAATATTTATTAGCAGCCATTGCTGCTAGGCAGGGGTAGATAGTCAAGATGTGTTGGCTGCTGGGAATTATTCAAGAAGTATAAAATTTCCTATGTGCCATTTAAGTCATAGTGCCATACTCCAAATTACCTGTAATGCTGAACAAGGCTAGTAACATCCTACCACACAGAAATAGACTCATGCTCTTGTATATTTATACTTCTTTTGGTGGTTTGAATGTATTTGATTGGCACTTTTATTTAAGCATTTAAAGGCATCTATATTCTGGTAAACAATGCATATATTGTTCTCTACATTAGGATACTAATACAGTTTTAATGGCTTGAAGAAAATACCACAGGTTTGTAGTAGATAAATGAATATCATGATTGAAAATCTTTTTGGTCAGTTGGGATAGGTTATATTTTTAGCTATGGGAGAAAAGCCAGAAGGTAGTTCAAAGCCTGACCTTTTACTCTTCAATAATCAGCCCTATTTATAGTGCTCTAACAGACAGATCTTCATAAAAGAACTCCAGTTTCTTGGTCTCTCTTATGCTGTTTGAAGTAAAAGGTTTCAATCATTGAAACAAGATGATGTAAATGTTATTCTAAAGCAATCACTCCTCTTTTCATGCTCCAGAAATTATCTGGATTTAGGAAAAAAATGTGACTTTAGATAAATAAGCCCATTTTGCTTGTTCTCTTAAAACGGTATATTCCTGCTTGGGTGTAGACTTCTCTACACACTCCTACAGGTGAAGCATTTGAAGCTTGTATCTGGTTTATTTTCTGCTGTTCCTCTTTTGAAAATGAAATACTTATTCTTATTGAAAAGTCCTGAGAAAAAACGAATATACCAATCTCATTCAGCTATGTGCAGTAATTAAGAAATGAAAGAATTGTTCATCATCCGAAAAGCTCAAAACATGTTCACTTTCTTAGTTTTATTGCACCTTAAAAGGAATGTGTACTTGCCTCTACAGCTGACTTGACCAGTGTGCTAAGTTTGCTTGCTATAAATGTATTGTAACTCCATGACTGTTTAAATCTTTAGATAAACTACAAACAAACCTCTGTGATAGAGTGGAATACAAATTTTCAATACTCATTGTCTAGCAGTAGTTTCATTACAGTTATAATTTCCTGTCCATCCTTAAAATTTCTAATATATTTTGTGCATTATACTTGGTAGTATACAGAATATACTTGGTTTAAAAGTATTGCAGCATTTTCTGAGTAAAATAGCCTATGTGTTATTTTTACTTTTTCCAGTATGGCTATATAGAAAGCAGAATTTTGACTGGAGTTAGTGAAAAGTGGAAGCACGAGGTACTCCTGAGCCACAATGGACAAATATTGATTTTGTGTGTATTTCTCTGGCTCTGCATCCATAGTTTATAATTCTAAAAAAAAAAAAAAAAAAAAAAAAAGAAATTACTTGTAAATAAGATAGGATGATGCTACATTTTCCTAACATTGTACACAAGAGAATTTTGCATTTTCATTAAAAACATATCACTCATGGGACTCAGGCTATCTTCAAAGAATGAGCAGTTGCCTCTGTGGCCAAGCTGCTGTGTGTGTTCTTTGGCAACTCCATTAATAATTTACATTTGTTCCCAAATGGTTTCAGTCAACCTCAGTACAGTTCCAATTATATTCTCCTTAAAGGAGAATCATATAACAGCTACAGCCAAACTCTGGTGCAGATTGGAATGAAAATGTTCACTGTTGATTGAACATTTTCATGAACTTACTAGATGCAGGCTTGTTTTCAAAGTAATCCTTGTCTGATCACCTCAAAAATGTATTATAAATTAACATTAATAAATATAAAAGTGCTATGCAATCAACTGAAATAGTGGGCTAACACAGAAACACTTTTCAAGGCTAGATCCTTTGCACCTCTTAATAAGAAACATTTATGTTTCCTCAAGATCTCTGCCAGTAGAGGTGTGTGACTACTCTAGTGTTTGTAACTGGGATTTTCAGTAACACCCTGCCTCTGAAGAGTCTTAATTTTAAAATGAAATTAACATTTAAACCTTTTCAGTGTTCCTAGAGATTATACCAAGGACTTAGTGGGAGACTTCCTCATTTCAATTACAGGTTTCCAGCAATTCTGTTGACAAGCTTGAGCAAATAATTCTGCCCAAGTTATTCATAACTCTGATTCACTTTATTTAAAATCAGCCTGATTGTCTGATGAAATATTTGTCTTAGAAAGGTACAGCAAGTCTTATTCATTAAGAAAAATAGTGGCTAACTTGTCTGGTGTTAAAAATCTGTTTTTATTATGTGTCACATTCCCATTCATATCTTGATGAGACATTAATAGAGAACTGCATATGCTTTCTAAATGTTTAGTCAACAAGATTCAAAAATGAGTACACAAAATTAAAAATATGAAATGCTGGCTTCATGCAGGCAAGTAG
>PPHD01006147.1:0-12095 GCA_002909625.1 Bambusicola thoracicus
CTGTTATCTCAGTTGCTCAAACTACTTGTCAGTTGCCTAAAATGTTCTGTCCAGTTAGCACTTGCTTTTCTTTCAGAGAAGGAAGGTCAGGCTACTCCTATCTTTTGTTAGGTTAGCCCACTTCTCACTTGGTGCTCAAGCACCGTGGCAGCCCATTAAAGGTATTAGCTACGACTCAGTGACTAATGCTAAAGTATCTACCAGTGTCACAAGAATACTTGAAGATTGCTAATTTATTAAGTACTCCAGATGAAATGCGTTTGGGATTAATTTATCACTGCATAAATGATTATGCAGTTACAAATGCATACAGACAGGAAAGGCGAGGAGAGGCTGTTACTCTTCATGTGAGAAAGCAACAGGGATGCACGGAGCTCTGCCTTTGGAGAGATGTTCAGTCAGTTGAGAGCTTGTGGGAGAGGATTATTGCTCAGACCTATGTGGGTGATGTTATGGATGTCTGCTACACACTGCCTGAGCAAGAATAAGTACATGATGCCTTCTTTAAACAACTGGAAAAAGCCTTACATTTGCAGGCTATGGTTCTTAGGGAACTTTAGCTACTTTGGTGTCTACTGCAAAGGCAACACAGCAGCACACAAGCAATTCAGGAGGCTTCTGGACTGCACTGATGATAACTTCTTGGCTGAAGTGGTTGATGAGATGACAAGGACAGGCTACTTCTTGGAACTCTTACTTATAAAGAAGGAAGAACTTGTCAGGGGCGTGAAGGCCAGGGGCTGCAGTAACTATGATATGGTGGAATTCAGGATTGTTTCTGCCTTCAGGAATTCCAGGCCACTGAGACCAGTGGGAAAGTCTGGAGCAAGGGAAGAGAAACTAAGGAGAGGCCAACAAATGGCCACAAAATGATGAAGGGTCGGAGTATCTCTCCTATGAGGAGGGGCTGAGAGAGTTGGGACTGTTCAGCCTGGAGAAGTACTGGGAGGATCTTACTAATGTCTGTAAGTACCTGATGAGAGGGAAATAAAGAAGTTGGAGTCAGGCTCTTCTGCGATGCCCAGTAACCAAGAGCAGTGGGAATGGAACAAAATAAGAAAACTCCACTTAAAAGAAAGAAAAACGTCTCTCAAGTATGCAGTGAGAGATTGCCACAATAAAATATTAAAAGATACACAGTAAGTAGACACCTTAATGGCATTGCTATGTACAATTGTGCCTGTAACAATTTATAGAGTGCTTTGTCAAGGACAAGGAAGTTATTAATCACTGTAAGTAGCAAATTGATCTTGGTTTTATAAACTCAACTGAAAAGAAATGCTCAGCAGAAAAAGGGTTGACTTTTTTCCTTCCATTTTGCTGTTGTGCCAATTTCTACCGTCATGATTTTAGCAGTGTTTGTCAAAAAAAAAAAAAAAAAAGGGAATGATTGCATCCTTAGTACTGTCTGGAAGAATATAAAATTCAGCAATCTTATGACTGAAGTAAATGAAGGTGTCATGTGCTCGTGTGTGTTGCTAGCAGAATGACTACTGAAATCTGGCCCAAACTGTCATTTTTCAGTTGGCTGTTACAAATTACATACGTATACTTAGCTGTTGCTCTAATTATTACTTAATTTTTATTTGCACTGATTATTTTTGTTCAATGTAAGGTTTTCTATTAAATAGTACATATGTACTTCAAAATTATGATTGTGTCATAATATAGATAGGAAGGTTGTAAATGCTGTGACAGAGGAAATAATTCTTAGGTCTTGTGCAATAAAATGTGTAGAAGAAAGATTAATGTAACGCCATCCCTACGGACTACAAAAACGACTGTAGCACTTTCTAAGCAAAGACGTGGAAGAGAAAGCAGTTATTCAGAATTCTTTAGTCCAGGTCATAAAGTGGTCTGTCTTTTTCTGGTGTCTTGACTGGTTAACAGAAACTCTGTTTTTATAGTGTCCCTTCAGTAATAAAATCTTGTCTTTTCTAGATGACAGATTGGAGGCAGATGATAAACTCCTGTATGAAGCGTAACATCAGAAAATGTTAACGTTGCTTGATGCTTTATGTTTCTGAATCGTGTTAGGTCTTTATCATGTTAGATTTTTAATTATATTCCTTTAGTAAATAGCTTGCTGTGGAGGCTGCCTGGTACTTTTCTTCATTTTGATATCTCAAGATATCAAATAAAAACGAGTAAAAAGAAATTATTTGTTCAAAAAGTGTGTGATTGTAGTATTATATTAGTGTAGTCTTACATTCTGTCTTTAGAATGTAGAATCAGAAGAACACAACAAAAACAGGATTTCACATGCCAAGCTCTTCTTGCCTGAGGTCAGGAGGGTATGACTTACATCTTGTTGTTGAATGTGACCCGCCGGCATTTGAATCCTGGTACAGCAGCAGTGGTCAGAATATCCATAAATGCAAACCTTAAGAGACAGACATGAAAAATGTGCAAATGCATCAAAAAATGGAAACTGAGCATCTATTTTAACTTATAACTGGTTTCTGTTGCTTGAATCGGAAAAGCAGAAAAGCCATTTTCTGTTACCAGCCGCCATTGCACATCTGAGCCTTCATCTTGGCACAATGAGTAGTTAAAGCTCTAAGTAGCAAGCTACCCATCAGAGCCAGCGTTTGTCTTGTTAGGGAATGTAAGCGCCTGCTGTACTACTTTATAATTTATGTCACATGAATAGAAAAGGAAGACTTAGCAAGTTTTAGGGAAAAAATGGAAAACAAACCCTTTGGTAATCTGAGAGAATAATGTGTGCTTAGCAGATGGTGATGTCGTTTTTGATTTGTATGTAATTATTATTCAGTTTTAGGTGGTGCTTATGTTCCTTGCTCCTGATGAGAAGATTCATTTGTGCGCATCATTATTATCTCTTTTGACATGTGCGTTAGTGACATTAATCTGTGTTTTATTTTCTGCAGCAGTAATAATGGGGTTGTCTTTCCCTAGCTTTATTATGTTGTCGTGCTTTCTGAAGTTGTCCTCATAACACAAAGGAAAAGTATAGCATGGGGATCCATTGTGAGCTGAGTGCCATTTAGCATGTGGTGAGGCATCCAGCCTCGTCTTCCCTACCTCTTCCTTGCCAAATCGCCGTTTGCTTTCCTTACTGGTGGGCAGGCAGGCAGACATGCTTCTCTTTCAAGTAGCGTGATTCAAAAAGTAGTTTATTAAGCCTATCTGGAAGGAGTGCAGCAGTAGAAGCTTTATGCTTTTGATAGGAACATTTAAATCATCTTTGCGGTTCATTCTAGAAATGCAAAAGATTGTTTGGGGGTAGTTAAGGATTTATTCACTTGAAGCTGAGCTAAAATAGCTTCATTACTTTCAGAATATGAGCTGATAAAATGACTCACTCAGCTGAAATCATCCAAATGCTGTTTTTCGGGAGCCTTGCGATACTGTTTGCCTTATTACAAGATGCTAATTGGTCATGTCAGGCTGCTGGGGAAACTTGGGGTACCATGTGACACACTAGCACAGCGCGTACATGTTTTCCTCTGTTGTCATCTGGGTTACCTGCTTTTTCCTCCATGTCATAAATGTGGTGTATCGAGAGCATTCCTCTGTCTCCAGTCAGATGCTATTTGGGGAAATTCTATGAATAAATAATATTTAAACTTACTCATCTGGTTGAAATACTAATATAGCAAAATGCACAAGGTGGAACATAAATGGATGACGGAGATTTCACCTGCAGTGTTTCTACTTCTCTGCTCATGTTCTTCATCATCCTGTTTTGATTAAATATTTTATTTGAGGCAGATACTACAATATATGTGCTGTAGCCCTGTAAAATAAATGTGTCAATATTAAAACATGAAATATTAAAAATAATTCTTTTCTCTTTATTCCTCTCCTGTTTAGGATCCTTCCTTTTCCCCTAGTCTCTTTTCGCCTCCTTTGTGGTCCTTGGGAATTTATTCTCCATCACATGAAACCTCCATCCATCTTTACTTACGACTGAATTTGAGTCATGGAGCCTGGGAGAAAATAAGGGCTTCTCCCTTTCATCGAGATGTAGCTGGAAACGTCGCCCATTGCTTATTGGAATTTAAAAAATGAGTGCTTGGAGGCTGTGTCTCTTAACTGTCATTGAGTGCTGAAATTTTTCCATTGGTGTTGATAGCTATTCTGTCAATAGGGATTAAGCGAGGGGTGTTGTAGCTCGTGCGTGGTCTCAGACCATCTTTTTCTTTTCAAGAAAAGCCATGGAGTGGTACCTCTCCCTCTGCTTATTAATATTTTCACATGAACTGGCAGTAAGATTTCACAGTTACAACGTGACGTGCCATATATTCTTTTTTTTCAGTGAAGAAACAGAGGGCAAACCTCCTCCTAACTATAAATAATGTGTAAGCTTTCCCAGACTTCAAGTGGCTCCTGAAAATATGATCCAGTGTGCTTTTTCTTGTGGTTTGGTGCTTTCTTATTCTCTTGTAAGGTTCCCCAAATCCTCCCGGCATGACTGTTGTGAAAGTTAAAGCTTAATCTCATTCTTCTTCATTTTTTGCAGCGTTGAGTGCAAATTTGAGAAAACAGTTTAGAGAGTTGTTTTTTCTTTTTTTCTTCTTAGGCTGAACAAAGGCCTTTTATTTTGCAGGCATTTAATCTGCAAACAAATAAGTCTAATTACTTGTTCATCCATGTGTTAAAATATGTGGTACTCTTTAATGTGTCTGCAGTTCTGAATTCACATGGCCGTTTTAGAATTGTGATAAACACCTATTTGTATTGTGACTGCTTAGGAGCAGGATTATATCCATTTATGACAAAACCCTATTGACTTCAGTATTGTCACCCCAGGAGCAGTAACTCCTATTATTGCATAATCTCAATTACTGGAGTCTTTGCTTACAACGTTTATTACAGTCATTACTACCTTTACTTACCTTTTATCACTAATGTTTTGCTTTACTGGAATGGTAATTGGATTTCTTGGAGGCATAAACAGTTCATGTTTAATGGAACAACGGTAGTTTCTAAAAAAAATAAAAAGAAAAGAAAGGGAATTGCTCTATAACTTTTGAGTGTGTGGGAGTATACTATTGCCTTTGTATAGAATGGATTTATCAGGACCATCCCATGTAAAAGCCTCTTGACAACCGACTGCAAACAAGAGTAGTAAGGCTTTGTGCTGGAGGGAGAATTATATCTATCCTACCTACATGAAGAAAACATTTTCATGTCTTTTAGACAAACATTTGGTGCTTGGTATTTTGTATCTAGAAAACTGTTCTAAGCAATTGCCTGAAAGATCATTGTGCATGTTTTCTTCATTATCAGGCCATATAACAGCATGCTTGAATAACCAGCAGAATCATTCATCCGTCTTTTTTTTTCTTGGTCTTTTGGAAGGAAAGATGTTGCTGTTATTGAAGATCACAGCAGACCATAATTATGTGCCATCATTCTTAATGTGTACAAACAATCAGGTACTGAAAACGTTATCAGAAGTAAGAGATCACACTGAGGGTTCCTTCTCCTGAGAAGTAGAAATGTGCGCCAGTATACTGTCATATGAATGCGAATACAATATGGATTGCACAAAAACAATCATTTTGAGTAACAAATCCAAATCCAAAAAAAAAAAACCCAACCAAACAGGTAAAACAGAAGTCAAAAAAAAGCTCCTTTTAGGCAAAAGAAGGAAAAGCACATGAGTTCATCAAGGAAAGGTCGGTGCAAGTGGTGCAGTGCTTGGCAGAGTTCTGGGTACCCATGAGGGGCACAGCTCAGTGAGTGTGCATCCCTGCAGGTTGACTGTACAGTGTAGTGCTCTAAATGGGCTCAACCCATCGCCTTTTCAGTGTGTGTTGATAGACACGCTGTTGTGTGAGAGAACCTGGTCAGGAATGCAGACAGCCATTATTGTCTTTACTGTTCCTTGTACGTGTTAGAGGAGAATGTAGGTCCCACAAACAAGGGAAGAGCTCCACAGCATTAAGCTCTGCGTGTGTAATTAAAATACAAGAGGTCCTGAATATTGTTTGTGTCACAGAGAGGAGGGAAAACAAAAGGGGAGAAGGATAACAAAGAACCACTGATGGAGCTGTAAAGTTTTTTGCTGTAGTTTTGGTACAATTCATGGGTGGCTGCTCTTGTGGTTAAGGATGTAGTTCAGACCATGATTGCATGCTTTCATGAGGATACTGAGTTCTGCAAATGTTGTTGCAGAACTGTTGGTAAAGGCTGCCTTTGAACTTAACTGTCATTAATTATAATTGTACTGACAATCAAACTTTATCTAACCTTCTTATTTTTGTAGCAAAACTGCTGAGCAAACTCTGGTGCAGCCACTTAGGTAGCCTTAGATGTCCATCAATAAAGCCTTTAATTGGAGACAGAAATTTAACTGATGCCATTTACGAACAAGCTTTTCCTAATTTCCTATTGCCATAGGAAATATGTGAGGATTTTTTTGATAAATACTTTCTCCTAACGCATCAGCATTATAATTGCTGTAAAATCTGTGGCCCAGCCTACTCCAAATGTCATGAGAGTCTGCTCTAACTGATGATTCTCAGTGTCTTTGAAATCCAGGGTACTTAGGCTTTGGCAGCTAGATTTAACACCCAATTCTAGTCACCCCGAACTGAAACTGACAATTCAGATGGTATTTCTTCATTGAAATACTTGTCCTTATTTTTATTTCTTTCCAGTAAATACTTTTGAATAATAACAACGTTTTAATGGGAACTGATAATAAAATGAAACCTCTCCTTGGCACAACATTCCCCTGTGCCCTATTTTTCCCACTGTCTGAAATGGATGGGCTTCCTCTCCTCCTCTGCCCTTGCTGAGTAAGCCGTTGGCTCTGGTGCTCTTCTTATGGATTGCTTCTGCTCAAGGGCATGGAAAAGGCACACTGTTCCCCCGCCGTCTCCTGGGAGAGAGTAAAGGGGCTGCTGTTGATAAGATGTACTGCTTTTATGTGATTAGAGATTCCTCTATATGAACTCATCTTCAGGTTCAGCTTGGATATGAGGAAAAATGTCTTCTCAGCAAGAGCGGTGATGCAGTGGCACAGGTTGCCCAGGGAGGTGGTGGAGTCACCAACCCCGGAGGTGTTCAAGAGCAGTGGGGATGTGGCACTGAGGGACGTAGTTAGTGGGCATGGTGGGGCTGGGTTGGCCATTGGACTAAATGGTCTTTGTGGTCTTTTCCAACCTTAATGATTCTCTGATTCTATTCAGTTGTGCAAACCACAGATAGCAAGTCAGTCTGTGAACTGAGTCTAGTTCACAAGGCTGTATAAAGCCCCAGTGATGCAGTGTTTGGTTACTGTGAGCTGTGGCATGGGGGGTGACTCCATAGGCTCAGAAAACTTTCCACATTGTCCACATTCCCCTACAGACTTCTCGTTCAAGGGTACAGGTTGAGTAGGAAGGATGAGTAGGAGCGAGATAAGTGCTGGCTGAAGCAGAAGCAGCAAAGTGTATTTGTTGCATTTAATAGTATCTTCAGACTTTTGGTAGATTTTTGTAATGCACAAATATCCTTCTGCACTATTAATTTTTAGAACAAAATTCACTAGTGACGACATGGGGAGCGGTAGTTAAAAAGAAAGATGTAGTTGATTGAGAAAGAAATCTTGAACATGGAAAGCCTTCGGTTTGACTAACCAGTCTGCTGGCTTAGAAGAGCCATGGTAGAGCTCTACTGTGCATAAAGCAAAGTTAACATGACTTTAAATGCAAAGCTTATTTTCCTGAAGCAATTGCAAAAAGCTCACAGTGATAAGGCATTTCATTTTTGTTTGTTGTTATTCAGCACAGTAGAAAGTCATTTAATCTAAGCAATTGAAAACCATTTTAGGCTTAGCAGCATGTTTAGACAAATGATGAAGTCTTTAAAGACCTCATTTTACCGGAGAATAACCATCTATAACAATTAAAGATATTTAAAAAAGCTTTCAGAGAAACACCACAGAAATTTAGCTTACAAAATTCATAGTAAGTTGGGATCTTTGGTTATGTATAGTTTTGAGCGAAGAGGCTTTCTCACTGAAACTTCCAAAATACGATGAAGGTCAGATAACACTGAAGAAGTTGGCAGGGTTTTTTTCTTTTGTTGTTCTTCTCTTTCTAGTCCGTCATGCCATATATGAGTTATGCTTGGTTTTCCCTAGTCTTCGTTGTTTTCCCTACTCGCTTATGTATAGATACAACAGTTCATTTGATTTTCATTTTGAGCATCTCATAACTCTTAATATAGTGTTCATGTTATTTGTTTCTCTGAGAGAAAAATAAATAAATAACACGCTTCATTGAGTTATGTAGGCTCCCAGTTCAGACGTGAAATAAAGGCATTTCTTTCCATCATGACGAGGAGTGTTGTGCTTGTTGGTCAGTGTTCTGCTTTGCCTCATCGTGGTTTTGTTTGTCCATTTTTTACTGCGTGTTATTTCATTATGCTATTACTTGTTTGCCATTATTTTTTGCTGTTATGTTAATTTACTATTTGTATGCAAGTGCTTTTGTATTTTAATGAATTTGCTACATTTTTGGGTCACCCCACAGCCATTAGCTTGGCCAGCCTGGTTCATAGATGATGCTGTCATGAGGCATTTGTGTGTTTGGATAACAGTTTGTGTCTGAGTCGTCTTTGACAAGCAAAAATATATGGAAACTTCCATATTTTAGAAAATAACTTAAAAACAGCAAAAAGCAGCACATCTTGTCTAACGCATTCAGTTTTCACCATGCCTTCTACAGTTTCTGATTCCTCAGACCTACAGAAAGTTTCCTGGATCTCCCCCTTAGCACTGCTCATGCTTGCTAATTTAAAAGTTCTGTTACATTGTTTTTATTCATAGCAATTAATAATCTTTATCAGGCCAAAAGCTGCTAAACATTCTGTGATGATTATTTTCTCTTTATAACAGGTGAATCCTTTCCCTGTTTCAGTCAGCTCCAAGTTTTCATCTTCTCTCATCTTTCTTTCTCCTCCCCTTTTTTGTAGGGTTTGTTTAGTCTCAACAGCTGCCACTTTACTGTGAGTGGCGTAATACAGATTGTGTGTTTGCAATGTACTTGCTTTATTTAGAACCCATCCTGTTTTCTATACACACAGGTCACTCTGATGAAATGACTAAATTAATTTTTTTAAAGCATCCTGCCAGTCAGCTCAAAAATATTAGCACATCACTGGCTTTTAATTCACTGTCATTGCAGTAAAACTAACTATGGATTATGGCAGTTGTCAACACTTTACAATTTAGTGTTATCTTAAGAGCCGTTGCTGGAGATCTACATCTCTGTGCTTTATTTTACTGTGGAATTAAATCAGTTCCTCAGTATGCTTATCTTTGAAGTGAAGCACTGGTTGAATTTTTGTCTTATCTTTTTGTAGAAGTGAGATGCTTTGTTTTTATATTTTAACTATAAAAGAAGCCACCTTATTAATAGCTAAGAGAGATAGGGGGGGAAAAAGCCATTAAGAAAACACAGATCTAAAGGAATTTGGTCTTTGGTAGCTTAGTTATGCTCAGTTACAGAATTTTGAAAGCATTAAATGCCTTTTAAAAAAAAAGATTTGCTGTTGGATACACAATGTACAATTAAATACTTTAGAAAATAAGAGAATAACAGAATGGGTGTGCTGCTACAGTTTTGTAGAAAGATGGAGAAGTTTGCAGCTAGAAATTTATTTCATACTTCAAAACCCTACAGTGGTTTTTAGGTGGTATTTGCTAGCTGATTTGCTGCCTTAATTTATTATCTAGGTCTTGTTAAAAAAAAAAAAAAGTGGAAACATGATTTAAACCCTTGCTTTAGTTTAGTTCTCCAACCTGATGTTCCTGGTGTGATGTTTCAGAGGCTGGTGAGCTTTCCGAAGTCCTTGGGCTGCAGACGAGCTGGGCCCAGCATTGCCTGGTGGCTTCTTTGCTCTTTCTGCCCATCTCTGGGTTATCCATTTGCTGTCTCCTGCCTCACATTACCCAGTAGGCTGGTTGGGACTTACACACCCACTCTGTATTTTCAGTGTAATAGGTTATGAAACATAATTTGGCTTCTTAAGTACTATGGTTAGCAATAATTAATGATTTTAAATGGTAGTGTCAGTTCGTCAGGTGTACTCAGCCTTCAGATGTGGCTTCCCACAACTGACCTTCTTGTGTTTCCCAGCTCTCTTTCTGAGAAGTGACGTGGCAGCACTCAGAGTGCCCTTGGGCCGCATGAGTCTGACCAGGCTCTCACCACCAGGGCTTCCTGTGTTGTTTTGTGAGGACATCCTGGGACAATGGGCAAAGAACCCGCCAGAAATGCAGCTGTCACGAGTGGGCTGATGCCATTTTTTTTCTAGCAGAATATCTCATTATATCTTTTAGCTGTTTCAAAGTGATGTGCTAAGGGTCACGCAGCTGCGGTTGCAGAAATGAAGTTCTATCAGCTGGAGAATCTTACTCATTTGCCTTTGATGTACGGAAATGAGAGGAAATTCAAATAGACTTCAGGAACTGGAGGAATCAGCACAAACCAAATTTAGGCTGAGAGAAGAAAACCAGAAATGAAGTCAAAGATGCATTAGGGAGAGAATCACAGAATTGTAGGGTCTTGGAAGGGTTCTCTAGAGATCAATTAGTCCAACCCCCCTGCCAAAGCAGGCTTCCTAGACCAGGTTGCATAGGTAGGCATTCAGGAGGGTCTTGAGTATCTCCAGAGAAGGAGACTCCACAAGAAAAGAGGATGTGGCAGCACCACAGAGTTAGAGTTGGCCCGAAATGACTGGGCATAGAGACCACAATAGCTGGAGCAGTCAGTGGCATCTGAACTGTGCCTTGGGAGCTCCACGTCTTTTTCTGTGGAGGGCAATGCATTAGTAAAACCCTTGTAAGTGAAGAAAAAGTGTGCATTTTATTTATGCTGTGAACAGGAATCCTTCACTTCAGATGGCAGCATACCATCTCCAGAGTCATCTGAAAGCTGCCGGGCAGCAGATTCAGAGCTGAATGAGGACAATAAATACAGATTGTCTCAGAAGTGAAAGTATATCACAGTTCACATATTTCAGCAAATGTATGAAATACTGTCTTTTCTGAGGTCTCACAGTGTAGGATAAGATTTTGTTTATGATGTGTGGCGATAGTTTCAATCCAAATGATACCGGGTTAGCTCACAGCGTGTATCCACATTTTCAAGGAAGTAAATAGACCGTACTTGCAGTGTCAGCAGTATGAAAACAGTTGAGCTGTTTTGGAATGTTAATCCCAAGAATTACATTTCTTGTGGTTTTTGTTGTTGTTTTATGCTCAGAGATTTCCTTCTAACTCTGTCCTTCGTGCTGAAAAATTAAATATTTATAGAATCATAGAATCACAGAATGGCTCAGGTCAAAAGGGATCCAGTTTCAACCCCACTGCAACCAGCTCAGGCTGCCCAGAGCCCTGTCCAACCTGGCCAGGAGGGTCTACAGGGATGAGGCAGCTACAGCTTCTCTGGGCAGCTGTGCCAGAGCCTCACAGTCCACTGAGTAAAGAATTTCCTCATAACATCTAATCTAAATCTCCTCTCTTTTAGTTTAAAACTCTTCTGCCTTGTCATATCACTATCTGCCTGTGTAAAAAGTCTACCTGACTTTCTACAGCTGCTCAGTTATTTTAAGATTGCCATGGGCTTTCAGGTGACTATCTGCAATAACCTTTTACTGATCTCTTGTATCAGTTTTACAGGAATACTATGAAAGTTGTGTTTTCACATAGAAAGATAATTCCTTCTTCCTTTGACCCTACTAAACCACTGTGATGGGCTGGTTTTGGTTTGGCCGTCATGATGAACGAGGGAGGCATGGCTTAGATTTAGGGAAAGACCCTGGGACATGACGTGAGATGGGATGATTTGGGGAGAGAAGAAGAGAAAAGAGTGTATTTCAGAGAGAGGCGAACATGGTGAAGAGAATTGGAAGGAAATAATCTGAGAAACGCTTGCTCGATTCACAAAGGAAAGGATGTGATGAAAAGAAAGGAAGCACACAGTACGGGAGATGAAAGTAATCAAAGAACAGTTACATTACAAAAAGAAAACGCAAAAAAAGTTGCCGTTGTGTGTAAGTTTAGTGCACTTTGGCTATATATAAGACCTGGAAGAAAAAGAACACATACCTGGAGTTTTATGGTTTTTGCT
>PPHD01006147.1:12115-25061 GCA_002909625.1 Bambusicola thoracicus
TTTTTTTTTTTTTTTTTTTTTTTTTTTTTTTTTTTTTTTTTTTATCACTGCTCTTTTATTCAGTCAGATAAATGAGGTTATTGACAAAAATAAAGCGATTCTTTCAGGCTGAGATTTGTGTGCCAGCCTTCACCACAGACGGATTTTTTAGAGTCGGGTTATATAGGGAGATAAAAATGAAAGTGCTGATGCGACCTTAAGTGCGGTAATAAGAATATGCCTCAAAGATAAAAGAGTTCTTATTGCACTCCATCTTAGGATATTAATATGCATCATGCTCGCTCGTTGAATAATAATTTCTCATTCATATCAGTTCTTTTCTTCCCTCTCTTCCTATTTTGGCCCTCCCAGCCTGAGAGGTCTTAACCAGCGCTGCAGGCTTCTCTTTCATAAGAGTGTCCTCCAGCGCACTTACTGGAATGGTGAAGCGCCACAGTTCCCAGGCTAATTGCTCTTGAGCTGGCATATAGGTCATCACCTAATCATTCCCTTTGTCTTCTTTCCAAAGAGATGAAAAATGTACATTGCTGCACTGGGGCTTTCAAATGTCTGCAGAAGGTTTGTCACAAGTCAGTGTTGGCTTTCTGCACCTGCCGCGTGGCTTTTTGCTCCTTGCCAGGCATAAATAGCAGGTGGTCCCTCTTAGAGGAATATTTTACGCAAGTGAAGCTTTTACGTGATTAGCTTTGCTCCTGCCTCATAAATCCCAGCTCAGGCAATAGACGGCTCCTCTGACCCGCTCGGCTGGGAAGTATCCTCAGAAGCACACAGTGGTGAAGTAGCTCTCCATACAGCTGCTAGGAGTTAAAGTCTTTGCTTCGCTCGAACAAGAAAGAGCTTTGTTGGGAACTAGAGCTCGGCTCAATCAGGGCATGTATGATTGAATATACACATTTTCTTTTATGTCAGCCTCTTTTTTTCTTTAGCTTGAGAGGAAAACTGAATGCATTTACCCTCATTCAGCAGTCTGAGTGTTTGTGTGGCTCATGCACTTGAATGAACGAACTGAAACAATATAAAATTTCCTATTTTCAGCAGCTTTTAAGAAAACCACTGGGCACTGATGTTAGACTGATACTAAAGGCACTTGGAGAGTTAGGTTTTCTTCACTGCTGTTTTGCAACTCGGACAGCACAAGGTCTTTGAATACAAGGCTGCAGGTTCAGTTGTTCAGTCATTTACACCAATTGCACACAGCTGTATCTCCATTGACTGTGTTTTTCCCAATTCTCATTTCCATCCATAAGAGGGCCATGCAAACTGGTTTTCATGTGATCTTGAAACTGATTTAACAGTGAAAATAGTACTGTGCAGTATGTGACATTGCTTTTAAAATGTGAATGTTGTTTCTGTTGCCACCTCAGTGCCGAGTTTGTGCTGCCAGGGGCTGGCTGCATCCCTTGGGCCCTTCCAGAAGAGCTCAAACATCTGCAGAAGTGCCTGGCTGGGGACATGGGTGATGTGCTGATACAAAGTTTATGGACACCCACGCACTCCCCGCGGGAAGGTTTTCACTGCTGCCCTTCCCCAGGGAGGGATTCCTCCCCCTCCAGCTCCATTCAGCTGCAGGGAAAATGAGCACTTTTCAGCCTTTCTTCCCAATTTGTGTCATGATCACAAAATGTCTTTGTAATTTAGCAAGGCAAATCAGCCAAAACCAGAGTTTATGGTGAGACATGATCTATCACTGTTGTAAAGGTTTTTATTGAGGAAGAGGGATATGGGGAGAGAGAAAGGGAGAAGTGAACATGAGGAGCTCACAGGTCAGTGTTCAAGACTTTCTGGTTGGTATGTTTTCTGCTGGAGGGAGGGGCTGAGATGAACATTGTCTACCAAGGACAGAGGAGAGGATTTTGAGAGTTGCAGACCAGATGTGAAAAAACTCAGCCTAAATAATTCAATAATTTGCAAGCACCTAGAGGGCAGCTAGGGAATACCCAAATGGATTTGTCAAGAAAGAATTGCGTCAAACTAGTCTGATTTCCAACTTTGACAGAGTAACCAGTGGAAATGCTAAGAAAGAAGTATTAGATGTGATCCCATCTGACTTCAGTAAGGCTTTTGACACTATTGCACTTGACATGGTACTCTGTAAACCAGAGAAGTAGTCTAAATGAGACCTTTCTAAAGCAAATTCTGAAGTAGTTGAAAGGATGCAGTTGAGGTTTGGTTGTCAATGACTTGATGGGCCATGTGATGATGAGAGTCACTTTTCTGAAGGGCTCTGTCATGTACTTTGTTTTCTTTTTTTTCTTTTGTGTTTCTTTTAACGATCCACATGATTAATTTTAGTACACCTACAAAAATTATGGATGAAAATCAACTGAAAGGGTTTGTGAATCTTTTGGAGATAGGACAGGATCAGAATTGAAAATACTCTGGATCAATTATGGTAAGGGTCTAAAATGAGTAAGATAGAATTCAGTTAAGTGTGGAAGCCACAGCTGGGAAGGAAAAATCAGACGTACAAATGTAAAACAGGGAACAATAAGCTAAGCAGCTGCGCTGCAGAGTCAGTGCTCATTTATAGCGGCTGACAAATTAAGCAGCTTAGTGGTGTGATGCCATTGAGAGGAGTGTGAGTCTTACTGTGCATTATAAGGACTTTGTGCCCCAGGTGAGGCCACTGCAGATGCTGCCTGCAGTATTTGGGCACCACACTAAAAAAGAGGTATGCAAACTGAATGCAGGAGCAGGAAGGATTGCTTTAGAGATGAAGGTTTGAAAGGACTTTATTTTTTTGACCTGCGTTAAGGAATTCTTTTATTTTTGAACTCATCAATTCATCTAATATTCCATTGCTCAAATCAAATCATACAGCATTTCCAGAGCCTCTGGACCAGATCCAAGGAGAGGCAGAATTAGTACCATCTGAAATTACAGTCTATGAAGCTGAGCAAAACAACAAGTACTTCAAAGAGCTATACAGTTAATGTAAAAAACTTTGAACAGCTATGGGGTTTGACTGTTCTCTTAGCAAGGGAATTTAAATTCTTAATCCAGCACTGCTACTCCTACTACTTCTCCCCCACTGGAATTAATTGCACTGCACATAACCTTGCTATTTAAACAACCCCTAATTATGATGTCAGACAGAGTTTGCTTTCAAGGCTCTCCCATAAGTTGATGCCGTGTTGCCTTCTCTTCCTCTTGTGGAGGAGCCAGTCTCAGCCTTTTATACTCCCTTCAGACACCTACTTCTTTCCATCTCCACATTTTGCATTTTTACTGCTTCTTGTAGGAAGAAATCCTCCTCACATTCCCCCAAGCTGCCATCTTATTGATGTTCTTTGGAGCTGATCTCATACGCTGTGAGTCATGGAGCCGTGAGTAGGCACAGGTGAGCCAAGCCCTGGAACTGAGTAAGCTTTGCAGGAGAGGTTCCTCTTACCAGGCAGCTCTCATCCTATGCACTGTGTGAGTCCCAAAGCTGTGTTAAAGCATCCATTTCTTTCTGTGCCTGCTGACTCAGACATGCTGCTTCTGCCCAAAGAACTGCACATACCCCCTGTGTGCTCTGATTACAGTTGTTTGCAGGCAAGACCCCAAATTAGTTGGTCAGTGAGTGGTTTTCTACCACAGATGCTCTTAAGGTTTTGCCTTAGGTACTTACTTGCACATCTGTGTTGCTTCTTTTCCATTCTCTTGTTTGCTCTGGAAGACTTGGACATCACCTGCCTGAGCCAAGGGCCAGGGCTGAGGATGTGAGGTCAGCAGCCAGCTTTTCTGTTGGTCAGACTGCTTGATCTCCTTTGTTGATGTAGGGACCAATGGTGTATGGCGGAAACTGTAAGTAGATCTAACAGGAAATAAATGGAATGGCTAATGATTTGAAAAGACAAAATGAACGTCTCTGTACAGTGTAAGATCAAAGCAGATCTTTCCCTAGTATTCCATGTAAAATCTATCACTTTGGAGCTTTAGAGTTGACTATTTGCAGAATTTCTAGTTCCATTCCAAACAATACCTTTCTGTGTTTGAAATAGCTGTGGCATATTTTGTAGTGCTGATATGGCTACAGTCTGGTTACATGCTATAGTAACAGACTCTGGGACGGATCACAAGCCTGAATGTTTCATATGTTTGCAGCATTCCAAAGAGGTGTTTCTGAACCAGCAATCTCCTGATCCTGGGAGGCACGGATGTAGAGAACTCTTACTGAGCGCTACATGCATGACAAGTACAGAAAAGCACAAGGGAGGGTTTGTGTGTTCACTCTGCCAGCCCTTTTCCTCTGAAAGCACACTGGCTGAGGTGAGGACAAGCTGCGTTTTCGAGCAGGTTCTTTCTTGGCCATGATGTGCAGATAGCTAGCCTGTGTAGGATGTACACAGCTTGAAAGCAGTCTATGAGGCTCCTTACACTGCGGGGCTGCCTGTACAGATGTGTAGGTCCCATTGTCTTCACCCAGAGGAGAGACTGTTTTCTTTTGAAGAGAACTTTCTGCAAACTGTGTTGGTAGACCCATATGATATGAACCGATGCTTCCTAGAGTTGTCCACGGTGTGGTTCACTGCACTGCAGCCAGGTACTGCTGCTCAGGTGTGGGGGCTGCGGCAGGCTTGGTGCCACTGTGTGGGGCCTGGAGAATCCCCCTGCTGACTGCATAGGACAGAAGGGAAGGGGGGAAGCCCTGTCCACACACCTAAGATACAAAGGAATGTGATCATATTGGACTCAGAAATGGAGAAGCAATAATTTTACAGTCCATTTCACAATACATGCTTAAATTAAGTATCATTTGACAAATGTCTTGTGTTGCTTAAGCTGCCCTTGGGATGCTTGTTGTTTACCAATGTAGTTTATTATAACTAATGGCAATGCGGATGCTTTTCTAATAAAATTGTAGCATTGCACAGAATTTTCTTTGCACTCATAGATCAGATTTCTTCGGATTACTATATGCAGAGTTGCAGTCCTGTTTCATTAGGTTCAGGCAGTCTGCTCCTGGGTCTTCATCCCAAATGTCTAACTCAGAAGGGTCTGTCCCTTGGCATCAGAGTACAGGCAGTAAGTGTGAGCTGTCTGCTGTACCATGTGAGCACTATGAATAGGAAGGCTTCTCTGGATCCTTTGATGCAGAAGGAGCTGAAAGGTCAGACAGAGGCCCTGCTGAAGACTCCCTGAGATAGGGCAGCGGGCTTTTAATTTCAAAGTGGAGGTTTCCATGAAAATTCTCCCCTTAGAAATCCCCTTCTTCTGTATGGTATCTTGTTGTGCTTCCCTGTGCTTCTGCTGAGTTGCATTAGTATATGTTGAAGGTGAGATCACCTTTGGCTTTCTTGGTGTCCTCCTCCGGGAGGGGCTGAGGCCCCAGCCAGGCTGAGCAGCCTCTTTGACAGAAACACTGAACTTCTCCTGCCAGTGTTTCCCATACCAGCTAGGCCTAAACGTAAAGCTTGAACTTTCAAACCCAAGGTCCTCCGGAGTGCTTGCACTGGGAATGTCAAACTAATGGACCACCAGCTTAGGAAGGCCTGCTGGGAACGATGTGGCTGAAATGTTGAAAGTTCACTCCATGCTGCCTATGCAGAACTTTATTTTCCTTAGTGCTAGAGCTTCTTGCTGCATATAACTGACTGTTTGAAGAGATGAGTCAACTTCCTTCAAGTCCTTGAGGCTAAGTTGGCTGCATCCCTTGGACTGCCTTGTGGTGTTTTTTGGGTTTGCGTTTAATCAGTGCTTCATCTCACTGTCTCTTAAATTTATGCTTGGACTTTGATTCCTTCTTGTAGTCTGATGATGTTCCTTTCTAGTCCTTGCCTCTGTGTGAAAGGTGACAGTTTTATGTGCATTCAAAATTATTGACATTTAATAATGTAACCTAGAATACACAGGTTACTCCAAAAGCAATGCTTCCTACTTATTTCCATGGAAACTACAGCAGCTACAAAGAGCACAATAACACTATTTGATGAAGCAAATCCTCAGCTGAAAAACACTGTTTTTCAATGTAGTTACCACCATTAGCTCTGCATTTTCACCAGCAATGAGCAAGGACCTGCATGTTACACTCGTCAAAATCTGCACCAGCAGAGGTGCCCCACTGCCACTATTGCCACTGCTGAAATGTACCACCCACTGCCTCTCTGTGCTCACATCCACTGCTTTGGTCTCCATAAACATTCAGCAGGCATCAATGAATGACAGTGGCAGTGTTTTCCACGTGGAGAAATTCAGTGCCACACCTTTGCTTCATATACACTTCCATGTCAAATGCCATTGTGTCAGAGCACCCCTCTGCTGCCATCTGTCACACAGCAACAACATGGAACGAGATATTGGTGTGAAGGTTCAGCCTCTACTGCCGTGCCACCACCATCTGTCTCTGACAGCATGGGCCAACGTAATAAAACAGGAGGTATTACTTTTGGAGCAGCCCTCGTAGTTACTAGTTAGTAAGTTATCTCTCTGAACTAAAATTAAATTAGGGAGATTTCTTGGATCTCAGATGATCTCACCAGCACCTTTAGGTTCCCTCCCCTCTGATCCCAGTCCTAATTTGCCTTTCCCTATTCATTAATAATCTTCCATTTGCTTGATGATGTTCACTAAGTCTTTGGAGGTTTTGCAGTGCTGACACGTCAAAATGAGGGCGGTTTCTATTCTTTGTGAGCAAGTGGACTTTTCAAATCCTGGATAAAGCTCTGTGAGAAATTACTTTGCATTGTTATTCAAAGGGCAAAGCGGGGTTAATAATTTCATTTCCATTAGAGAGGATGGATTGCTTACACCCTTCCACATGAGCAGAAAGAGGAAGGGAATTTTGGCGTAGGGTTCCATTTTCCTGATTTTAAAATCAATGTTTGCGTCTCTTTCCCTCTGAACTATTCTGACTTAATTACGTTCTTCAATTAGGAACATAGGATTTATTTGCATTATCAGTTATAATTAAAGAAAAGTCCATGGTAATTACTGCCTAATAGGCATTATCATTCTATGTAAATGTCAAAGTCGTGCACACGGCCTCATAGAGTCAATTAAAAATATTATCTGCTCAAGATTAAATTTTTCAGGCTTTTTCAGTTCTGTAAGTATGAATCATTTTGGCAATATATGTATTGGATTTACAAGATGACTGAGCTAGACGAGACAAGTTGTCATTTATAATGCATGTTCTGTTTTCCCCACACTCTTGGTTTTCATCCTTCCTATGCGTACCTTCTGCAAAGCTGCAGTGACATTTTGGTGTAGAGTTTTTATTGACTTGAGAAGATAAGCATTTACTGGGCCCACATTCTAATTTCTTTTATGCTACACGCTGATGCTGTCTCTAATAGAAACTGTTTTTGCAATCAGAAACATGGAAGCAGTCAGCTTCCTCCTTAAATGACTAAGCATTGTCAGGTCTAAGAGTCACCGTTACACAGAGATGTTCTCTTGGCGACAGTGAGATTTTAATTAACACTGCACACCGTGTTGAGACAGGGCTGATAACTGGAGCATGCTGCCCTCTGCCTACAGAATTCAAGAAATGTGCTTTGCTCCTCTGTGTCTTCAGCACTTCAGGAAAATCAGGGCAAAGCTGGCATGTTGTGGCCTCGGTGTAGCTTGGGATTTCCGTCCTGTTTCACAAGCCTCATGTTTTTTAAAACCCTACCTTTAGGATGATTTGGGTTTTTACTCTACTGCTCAGGCTGTAATGAAGTATTACAGTTCTTCTTCCTGTGAGGAGTACCCCTACGGTAAAAGAAAGTTCTCCTTACCCACCTGTAGCATCTGTCCTTATAGCAATTAGAGTGCCCTTTGTACTTTCGGAAAGCAATTTGAAGGTCTCTTCAACACTGTAGCCAATATGCTTTCACAGGAAAGTCAGTTCATGCTAGTAGCAGCTTTTATGGATTGCATATGTGCCACATTTGCCTGAAAATCAGCTCACCAATACTTTGTTCTCTGTATAACACCTTCTGGGGCATTAGGAATTGTTATCCAAGTCCTGTTCTTCTCTGTTTTTGTTTGTTTGTTTGTTTCTGATAAAGGCCGTTACGAGGAAACGCTCCATGTTCTATAAAACTTTTACATAGCCATTTCTGAAACTAAGTTAATAAAGTGGAAAAAAAAAAAACAAAACACCTCCCTCTAGACCAGGTTGCTCAAAGCCCCCATCCAGCCTGGTCTTGAGCGCTTCCAAGGAGGCATTCCCAGCCTCTCTGGGCAACGTGTTCAGTGTCTCACCACCCCCACAGTAAAGAATTTCTTCGTGTTATCTAGTCTAAATCTACCCTGTTCCAATTTAAAGCCATTTCCCCTTGTCCTGTTGCTACGTGACTTTCTAAAAAGTCCCTCCTCAGCTTCCTTGTAGGCCCCCTTTAGGTACTGTAAGGCCGCTTATAAGTTCTCCTCAGAGCCTTCTCTTCTCCACGCTGAAGAGCCCCAGCTCTCTCAACCTGTCCCTGTAGAGGAGAGGAACCAGATTTACTATATTTGGTTAAACTACTAATTACAAATTTATATTTTACATCAGACCATGAATGATTGATTGAGAGGCAGGCTGTGAGAGAATCGCTTTGCTGGACAGCGAAGTCAGGATAAGCAATGGAACTGTTCCTGCAATCCAAACAGCCCACAGTGCAGTGCAGTGCAATGCAATGCCATGCCATGCAGTGCAATGCAATGCAGTGCAAAGGAGCAGTTGGTCCCCTCCAGCCCTGGTGCAGGTGGGTGAGATAGGTCAGCAGACGCTGCTACTGTAGCTCACACTCACTCATGCATAACTTGCCTTTCCCAGATTTCTGAGGAAAATGCAAGTGCTGATTTATCTTTGGAGAGGGCTCCATCAATATTTTAAATGAAACTCAATGCACTGTGTCGTGAATCTTACATTATTTAAGGGTGGCTTTAATAATAAAATCTGAAATCTGTTCATATGGAGCAAAACGCAGCTACGGCCCAATTTCACTTCCACAAACATCAACGTGCAAACTACAGTTCAAATGAATAGTGAATACACGTTTTAGACTTATCTGGAATTTGTTAGGAAACTTAGATTCTGAGCGACCTCAGTGGCAAATTTGCACTGCAAAGCAGTCAGTCTGAGTCGCTGGGTGCATCTTACTGAATTTACTGGGTTTTTTTTGTGTGTTTGTGTGTGTTTTTTTAATTCCCCCTTTCGTCTTTCAAAACGGACTGAAAACACTAAGGCTAATTTCTAAGTTCGGACAGTTCTAGTCAGCAAAGTCAGGGTTTGTTTTTGAATAGGAAAGAGCCCGCTCTGGCCGGTAGAGGGAGTGGGCGAACGGCGATGTGGGGCTGCGCGGGGCTTGGCGGGAATGGCGGCTCCGGCCGGTGCGTGCCCGGCCCGGCCAGGCCCGGCCCGGCCCGAGCCTACCGGGCTCCCTCACGCTGTGAGGAAAGGTGTGTTCTCTCCAGAAAATCCTCACAGGGATTTGTATGTCTGAATAAATATATATTTAAAAAAAAAAAAAAAAAAAAAAAAGAATCCCTCGGTATTTCCCCCACTTTTTAAAAGAGTTGGTGACTCCCCCTGCCCCCTTTGTTAAAAAGGGGGAGTTGGGGCTGAGTAAGTATCTCCTTGCCGATACAGCAGGCAAAAAAACTTGTCAGTGTTTTTGGTCCAATTCTGGCAATATCTGGGGTTTTAGCACAATGAGGTATGTTTTCTTCCTTTCTCACTTCTGTTCACAGAAAGTCCTTTTTAAACCTCCAGAGAATTCTATTAAGAAAATAACTGTGCAGGCCCTGGTCCTTGAAACAATGTTGTTGTAACTCCTAAGCATTGTCACGCTCCTAACGGTCACACCAAACTATCTCCTCACTGATATTTGTGATCTTACTGGGCAGCTTCATTTCAGCAACAGCCAAAAGGTGCCTGGGATGAACCACTTGAAAAAGCTGAACAGACTTCAGATGAGTAGATGCTCCCTTCCAAAGGTGTTGAGATGAATTAAATGAAATAGGGCTGACTTCTCTGGTAGGCCACCTCCTGCAACCTCCATGGAAGCATCCGTGTTGCCAGTGTGGCAGGCTCACCATTGCTCTGATGTTGTATTTGGGTTCTGTAGCATAGCGAGAGCTGAGGGAAGGGAAACGTGTAAAAAATCAAAGCTTGCTTTTATGGCAGTTGTTTAATAACCAGGTGTAGCAGAGGAGCATGGGAAATGCCTCTTAACCTTGAAAATCAGCTTGGAAAAAAATGCTGTGAAAAGGATTTATGTGGTGACAAGTTTAACAATCCACTGAATGGCTTTTTCTCCCGAGTTGTGAACTGTTAGAACTCTCCAATAGTGACACGGTGTAAAACAGCCAGAAAAAAAAAAATATGTCTTCATTAATATTTTTTTAGGAGGAAAAACAAGCTTTTTTTGAGGGACCAAGTTTTAAAAGATTTTTTTTTTTGCTATGGTAAAATTTGCAGGAGCTACTTTTAGTTCCCCCAGTAGTTGGATTTTTATTTTTTTTTTAGTCTTTGAGTTTCTTGAGTTTCTCATTGGTTTCTTTGTGTTGCCTTTATCTCCTTCCCCCACCCCTTCTTTGCTTAAACTGGTTCATTATTGACTTGACTCATTTGTTCTCCCCACTCACGAATGAAATACCGTGTGGTTACGTGGTTCCCATCAGCTGGAGAAAAATAAATTGTAGGTTTTGTCACCCGTGTCAGGAAGAAGTTTTGAATATTATGCAAAGAATGGAATACCAGTCATCAAAATGGAAAAGGCAGTCAAAACAAAACACTCTTTGCATATTATTTCAAAACAATATTAATTCCATGGGATCCTTTCGTGGAACGTATGTAATATAGGTGATCTGCTTAATTCTAATACTAGGATCCCATTGATCAACAGCTCAACCTTTTCTTGTTGACAGTGTGATTCAGTGGCTTTTTCAGGAGGTGACATCCTGTGTCTTACATGGCTCAGTGCTCAGGCTTTGAGCAGGCTATCAATGTGTATCATATCGTATCTTTCCTTGCGCTGTTATTGTAACTTCTAATCGAACCTGCCTTTTATTATCCGAGTTTTTATTGCCATTTGGCTGTAACTCATTTCCTTGTAATTAGGTATGCCCCATCCCTGAAATACAGTTTTCTTTGTGCTGGTAAATACACAGCACAAGTTACACAAGTCCTTCCACAGGACTTTCACATTTTGTAAAAAACAAAGATCAGAAGCTGGCATCCCCCAAGGCAGGATTTAGCAGCGCTTTGAGCACTAAAAGCAAAGAGGCTATGGCTGGGGCAGAGCTGGCATGGGCTGAAAGGAGGAGAAGGCTCTTTGTGAGAGGCTGAGAGTGAACTATGGGGGCCATCATGCAACCAGTGTAATTCAGAAGGAAGAGGGAGAAAAAACCTTTTTCTGTTTTGGCACTTTCAGTCTGTCTGCTGAATGTAATTGAAATGAGCTTGTTTGTCTCAGCATGACATTAAATGGCACAGCTTTCCTCCAGAGCCAGAGATGGGGCTCCCTCACAGTCCCAACAGCCCTGCTGGGAAGCTGGGATGTGGTGCGAAGGGCTCTAACGCAGCTCAGGGCCTTCTCATGGGAGTTCCTGCTCTGCGTATGGTTACACTTGTCAGGCTGGGATTGATGTGCTTGAAAGGGAACCTGTCCACCAAAGTGCTGTTTTAAGTGAAAGACTAACTTGTTTCTGAGCTAACAAACTGGCTTTTTGTTAGCCAGGCATCATATAACTCTGCTAAATGTACTGCTGCAGTAACTACGTGTAACAGGTGTATGGAAGGATGCACTGTGATGTAACTGTACAGCTGCTATTTATTTCCATGCTGAAGGTGTTTAGTTGTAATTTGTTTCTGATACTTGGGCGTAAGTTTTCAAGCAGCCTTACACAAAGGTGCAAAATCACCTCTTAATTAGTATTGAACCTCCTGGGAAGGGACTGCTGACTCACTGCACAACTCACTTGTGGGCTGCTGTGTCATTTGTCATGTGCCGCTAAGCAACTCTTAGATATTAGAAACCATCCATCAGCACTTCCCTCAGCTGGATCCAGACTGACAGCTCACGAATGAAAGCCTCCAAAAATCAAAGTCAATCTTCTGAGCCATTCGGTCCCTTGAGACAAATGTTTCATGTGGAATAAGCTGAATATTAATGGTGCTGGTGAGAAAACAGACCTTTATAATCATTTGTACCTTTTTCTCTTCTGCCTCTGTTTCTGCTCAGAGTGTCTGGATACTCTTCTTTGAGTGTGCAGTTCTCCATAGGGTTGAGCTCCAGGCATTTCAATGAGTTCTTGCTCCTGTTACAGCTCCTCTTAAGCTAACAGAACTACAGCAACAAATGGGGCCTTTGTGTCCTGCATCCAGCCAAGGAGATCTTGGGGTCGTGACTGGATGGCCTCAGGATGAGGGTGTCTGATGCATCTGTACAGCTTTTGGAGGAGCAGGGGTGTGACTTCTACCCCCTGACAGCCTGAGCAAGGTGCCGAAGTCCCACTCAGGAGCTCTATGCTGAGCCACGCTCTGCTTGGGGTGGAGTTCATAGGGCTCTCTGGTAGATGCTGTCCAGCCCTAAGCACCTCTTTCTCAGAGGCACACAGAATCACTTTTGAATCTTTTCTGCCCTGTGTAGGCTGGAAGTTGCATGGGAAGGGGTTTCCTTCTGTTTTTAAAGGCACTTCTCCAGTTGCCCCCCAGGTCTCTGTAGTCATTATAACTTGGGAACATGGCAAGCCTTAAGCATGAATTCTGAGTGAGACATCTGATGTGTTTCTGATCATCACCATGCTGAAACTTTTTATATTACAGCTTTAGTTGTCCAGTTCAGGCCTTTAAGGGAAAACATCAGTGAATATGTCTATTCTTACAGACTTCCACATGCTCAGTCAGAGAGCAGGGCTGTTAGTTTCAGTAATGGTAAGTGGGAAATGGAACTTGAATTTACCTTAGGTCAGATGCTGAAGAGGTACAGTCAATACAAGGTTTTGTTCCTAGGCTTTATTTTAAAAAATTATATATATATATATATTT
>PPHD01006148.1:2993-17896 GCA_002909625.1 Bambusicola thoracicus
TTTTTTTTTTTGCTTTTTTTTTTTTTTCACATAACAATCTACATGGATTGCATAACGCAAGGTGCAAATCAACACTTCCTGCTTTTTACAAGCTATGTTACTGAGGTTTCGTAAACTGATGTAGACATAAGCTCTATACAAAACTCATGGATAAAAATATCAGCCCCAGCTAAGCAGTAGGTGGATCTATGGGACACTGAGTAGTGTAACAATGAATAATAATACCAAAATAAATTAAGTCCCATGCCAATCTACAAGTGCAGGCTACAGAAAACCCTGCAAAGTGTTTACAACAGTCTGGCTGAATTTGTACCGCGTGCTTTTTATAACATGTAATTCTTATGAAGCAGGAATGGGCTACCCAAAGAAGTGAGAATGTCAGACTGTGTGAGTTGTTTTCACATGGAAAATCCTACTGGAAGTCCCTACTGTTTACTCCTTCACCTGAAGATATTTCATATTACAGTCAGCTTGGAAGAAGAATGCTGTGCCTAAAAATCAAATGCCAAAGCTCTACAGGATTTACAGGATTAAGACATGCTGTCAGTGTGACTGGGAAAGAATACTGCCCTCAGGGGTATTTTTCATGCTATTTTCAACTGATCTTTGGTAGTTTGGCACTGAAGTTCCAATGTTTATCTTCATGCAGGCAGAATACACAGAAGAGTATTGTACCATAAGGCCCAGTACTTAGCTGATGTGAAGCAGCACAGCTGAAATCAAAGGACTGAAGCCCATTTCCACCAAATGCACCACCAGTGAGCAGTAAGAAGACTCTCACCTTCTCCAGATAAGTGTAGCTCCATGATTTGCCATCAGCAAAGATCCTGGATGTAATTCTGCCAGACTGATCGTACTCCATCCTTTCTGACATCGTGCCCCTCTGAATGCCTGCAATGTGTCCTCCAGGGGAATAGGTCACATTGACCCCATTGAGTCTGCTGCTGGGCGACCAGAGGCTGGGCCTCCCTGCCTGGTCATAGAGGATGCGGAGCGTGAACTTCCGGTGGTCATCATAGATTTTCTCTGTTCTTGTCACGCGATCGAAGTCGAGGGACAGCAGGTTTCTATTGTGAACCTAGAGGAGGGGAACAGAGAATTAGGAAGATGGAAATTCAGTTACAAAGACTGCTCTTGTTTCACCAAACACCTCTTTAGATCACACTGTAGACTATCCAGGTGTCCATTGCCTCTGGATAACATTTTCAAGGCCAAGCGTTGGTGGAACAATTCTTAACTCTAGTGAGGACTGAAGCATAACAACTTTGGAAACATCACCATGGTGAAGGAATATTGCCCATATCCCAAACCTAGGCTTAGGACTGATACAGCAGATGTGGTATAGACCTACAGAAGATGTAATGATAAATTGTTGCAAGGAATATTTGCAAAATACTCTGCTAATTGAATAATAGAATCATGGAATCATAGAATCACCAAGGTTGGAAAAGACCAAGATCATCCATTCAACCATCCACCTATCACCAATAATTCCCCACTAAACCATGCCCTTAGTACAGCAATCCGGGATTATGCAAATTTTACTTTCATGGCCATAAAAAAAAAAACAAACAACAACACAAAAAACAAAACAAAACAAAACAACAACAACAAAAAACAAACAGAAAAAGTGAATGTTGTGTCACTGTGGTTGAAAGTTGAGCTTTTCTGACTTCACTGCATGCACTGGAGGTGCATCCACCTGAGATGAAATATGGAGGCTTTGAGCACAGCAGATGTTACATAGAGCAGCGATAGCTGAAGTTTTAGTTCCATTGTCCTGGGGTTATTCTGTGTTGCATAATTACACTTCTGTTACCTCCACTGCCTCTGCATTTCCGAAGATCAAAGGTATCTACTTCAAAGGCAGGAGAAGGAATACATTTTGATTCAGGGATTGTAGTGCACAGCATTACAAAAAGGACCTGATAATACAACTCATGTTTAGCTGCATGTGCAAGGCTTATAAAACCACATCACTGCAGCAGTAGAATATTGCACAAGGATGAAAACCCCACGTTCCCAGTATGAGCTTGACAGTGAAGGCAGCTGCTTCTCCATCCCACCACTTCTGAACCTTTTTTCAGCAGGTGAACTTCTTTTTTTTCCAGAAAGGTGAAGAATTTTATTGGGTGAACTGCAAATTCCAACAGCCAAATTTTTTTCAGTTTCCTTTACTTTTTTTTTTTTTTTTTTTTTTTTTTCTGTTTCCTTCAGCTGTTGCCAATAAATCAGAGTTTTTAGGTCGCTTCAGGGTGTTCAGGCAGCAAGTGAAAATAGCCTTATTTTGCTCTGGGTAAAAGCAACACTCCTGACCCCAGCACAGCCCTCATCCCTGGTGCAGCTTTGATCCTGGCTATTTCTTTAGGGTGTATATTGAACTCCCACTATACTTTGAGGGATGTGGGAGTATCTGAGAGCTCAGCAGGAACAGAAAGGTTGTGGTAGAGCCAATGGAGAAGTGGTGTGCTGAATTCCACATGAGACCTGGAGGAAGGGGAGAAATAAAGGCAGGAGTGCTGCTGTGCTTTCAGTGCTGAAACCTGAGGAATGGGCACACTGCAAAGTCAGATGTCAAAAGGAGTCTCAGGAGTGGAGGAGGGAAGAGGCAAAACCATGGACGGAAGAGGCAAAACCATGGATGAGGCCAACTGAGACAGAAGGAATCTGTGCTGTAACGTTAGAGTAAACATGATGTAAGAGGGAGCGAGCAAAAAATTATTTTCAGTTTATGAATAACAGCGATAGAACAGTGGTACGCCTTGAGAAAAGAGGGAATGTGGAAAGGTAGATAATGCTCCAATTAAATGTACCGCACTGTTTAAAACAGAATGCAAATGGCAGCAGGAGAAAGGAAATCAGCCAAAAGCCCTTTGTAAGAGGCAAGCTGGGAAATAATTAAAAAGGTATCAAAACTCTAAGTACAGATGCACATGTGTAAGCAACGGAGCAATTTGCTATCTCACAGGGGCTTGGTGCTGTAGATACAGAAACAGAAGTGGCAATTGCTTGCAAAACAAAAAAAAAAAAAAGGAAGGAGAAGAAAAGCAGTAAGGAATAACATCTCTGCCTTCCATCTATTCACAGAACAGCTCTAGCCCAGCATCTGCAGCTCCTTCTGCTCCTGGTCCCTGCCAAGGGAGCTGGAAAGAGCTCTTGCAGGGCTGGGCAGCAATCCGGGCTGGAAGTGGCCTCCCTGATCCTTCTGCCAGCAGCAGTGCCATGCACTGACTGGAAGGACCAAGTAACAGTGGTTCTGTGTGGAGCCAGGAGTTGGACTTGATGATCCTTATGGGTCCCTTCCAGCTTGGGATATCCTATGATTTAGTGACAACGGGTCCCAGGGTAGATCTTCAAGTCAGCTCAAACCTCTGTATCCCATTACGGGTGCTGTAAGTCATCCCACCCTCCCCACTCTCTGGCAAAGGATTTCTGCAGAGCTAGTTGGAACCAGTCTCCTTTTTCATGATTTTTTAAAAATGATTTATTTTCTCCTGCTCTCCCAACACAACTTTTCCATTGCAGTGCCAACAGCCACCCCTCAGGGTGATGGGCAAAGTGAACCCGACACTGCCAGATAGCCTCTGAACAGGGGCTAAATCTTTTCATCCTTGTTCAAGGGCATGCCTCGAACAGAAGTGAATTTCCTGCAGGAGCTCTGACAGGGCTGCAGGCTTCAGTTCAATGAGCGTGTTTTATGGTGAGCAGCTAAATAAGGTGCCATCCTATAGCCCAGAATCCTCATCCTGGTAAGAGCCCTTAAAAGCCTCTGCAAAATGTTTCTGCCCCTTCAGAGTATTTGATAAAGTCTGCGATCAGCACAGGACTGAGGGAGAGTAAATGTTAACCCATAGTGTACTTGACCTCCCTCTGTAGCGGGTAACACCAGATTTACATTCTACAGCACTTCCATTTGATCCCTTAGTTTGCTCTGGAAAAGCAGGAACACAAATGTGCCAACATCTCTGGTCTCTTCAGTGTTTCCTATGGAGCTCCTTCAGCTTAAATTATAATTAAATGGCATCATTGATCTCCCTGGGTGCACAAGAGCACAAGAAGGGAAGATTTCTCATAAAAAGGCAGTGACAACCTTCAGCAGAAGAGTGCAAATGGTACAGTACTTCAGCAATGAGAACTCCAGGAGCCAACAACGTCCACGTGGTAAATGGCTGCCTACAAAGCCACTTCCTCAGAGAACTGCTATAAAATTACTGGGGTGACCTCAGCTCCTTGCAGAAGTTCTGGAGATGATGCAGGACTGTCCTCATCAGTGAACACAACAAGAACAGTTGTTGGCTTATCCCATGAGACCTCTCTGATCACATTGGTTCTGGTGAGTCTTTGGGACATTTGATCTTGGTGCCACTGTTGACCCGGTCCTGGGAAAAAGGAACCAAACTACAGTGCAGTGATTAAATAAATAAGACAGTCGAGGCAGCAGCTCTGTCTCTGCTGTCCCATTTGCTTCATTGCCAGAGATTATTTTACATCTTTCCTTACTGAAAAATTAATGTTTGTTTAAAAAAAAAAATAGCAAAAGGAAAGGAGCTCTGTTCCTCGGAGTGGTTTATCTAATGCTCACTGCAGATGGGGTCTTTGCTGCTGTTGGCTAAGGAGGGCCAGACAGTTAGCAGAGATACCTTGCCGCTGTGTGGGTGGATCAGAGAATTGCAGTTTTTCATAGGAGGTGAGGGATCTGAGAAAAGGGCTGCTTTGATACGTTTATGCTGCTTTCACAGGATCATAGAATCATTACGGTTGGAGAGGACCACTATGATCATCCAGACCAACCATCAACCCATCCCCACCAAAGCCAGTAAACCATTTCCCTCAGTGCCACATCTACCCTTTTCTTGATCATCACCAGGGACCTCTACCACTTCCCTGGCCAGCCAATGCTAGTGCATTACCATTCTTTCTGAGAAGAATTTTTTTCCCAGTATCCAACCTGAAACTGCTGCCTTGCCAAGTGCAACATCATGTCAACACTGCAGAGTGGGGAAGAGGGATTGGGGCTGTTCTCTTCACTTCATCCATGAAGGAGTCCCTGCCCTGTGCCTTATTCTTGCCATGAAAAACACCTGCACTTTATTATTTCCTAGGGTGGTTTGAGGAGGCAGCTGAGAAATTGTCCTCGTTGTGCCAGGAGCTGTTTCAGCTCATGGTATCATGCAATCCGTCCCCTGCAAACATGACAGGAAGGGCCACGACTCATAAAGCATGGATGTGTGCAATGGCAGCTGAGAGGACTCTGGTTGCAGGAGAACTTCACCTTTCAGGCTGGATATCAGGAAAAGGTTCTTCACTGAGAGGACAGTGGGCATGGAACAGGTTCCCTGGGGAAGCGGGCATGGCGCTGAGCTGCTGGAGCTCGAGGAGTGCCTGGACAATGCTCTCAGACACACGGTCCGATTTTTGGGTGGTCATGTGTGGAGCCAGGAGTTGGACTCGATGATCCTTGTGGGTCCTTTCCAACTTGGGATATTCCATGGTCCTGTGAATTTGCAGGGGCCATGTGCTGCCCTCCCCATCTCAGAGACCTCCTGGGGAGATGTGGGGCTGCAGCCTTGCTGGGTGAGCTCTTTTCCCATGGAGCACCATGGCTTTACTGCTGTCTTATGGGAACAGTGTGGTGAAGGAAAGTGGTGATTTATTCACATATGGCACAAAACACTCAAGTTTCCCCAGACGAACAGAAACATGTTGAACTGAACTTTGCTAAGCTTCTCCCTTGCCAGAGAAAGCAGCAATTACTGGCGCGAGGGGAGAGGAGAACATGACACGGAATATGTTAAATGCTGGGCAGTCCCCAGGGAAGCAATTAGCACCTTGTAGGTTTATGGCTTAGGGGTGCAGATGCTGCCATGCAGGTACAGACAGGCTGCTTAAAACTCTTCATCTTCACATGCTTTGAACCCCTGAACAGAGCCGTAACTGAGTCCTTCCATGATGTAAGGTGCTCTTCTGCTTCGCTAAGAGCAGGGACAACCCCCAGAAGGCTCAAAATGTGAATAAATGCTGGCAGATTTATTGGGACCCAAGTAAGCAGCCTGAAAATTCGTTCTGCAAGTGCTTTTCCAAATGCAATATAAAACAAAGACGCATTCTGTGTTTGCATGTGAAGTGAAGATTTTGGAAGATGAAACCGACACGGGCAGCTGAGCTGCTGTGAAATGAAGGGAAACTGCTTTGAACACCAAATAGCTGAGACACAGCTGCAGATAGGAGAAGTCTCCTTCCAGAGACAGACTTGTCTGGTAATTGTGTTGGTTATTAAAATAAAATCTTATATATATGTGTGTGTGTATATGTATATAAAACGAAAACCCCCATCCCAACTCAAACAAGAAGACTGATGCCAACTGAACTGCAGATATACAGTAGTTCCCAGTGATGAAGCATTGTCAGCTTTCACTCCTGTCTGCACAGCTATTATCCTGATAACAAAAAAGAGGGAGTGTGTGGGGCTGTAAATGCAAAGGGAAAAGAGCAGAGCCAGGTCTGGGGAGGGCAAAGAGTGGAACTTGACAAGTGTGAGTGAAAAATCACACCGAGGTGGCAGGGGTCACGCAGCAGGGAATGGGGAGAGGTACAGAGCGAGGACTGGGAAATGCATATTCTGAATGCAGAGCATGAATATTTACTGTGAAGCCTGAGTGTGAATAAACAGCTGCAGTCCTTTGGCAGCGGGAGCACTGCACAGTGCTAAACCTGAATTTGCCAGGTACTGAGCAGCTCCCCAGGAATAAGCCCATGATTTGGAATGGGCTGCCCAGGGAGGTGGTGGTCACCATCCCTAGAGGTGTTCCAGAACTGCGTAGATGTGGCAGTGAGGGACATGGTCAGTGGGCATGGTGGGGGTGGGTTGGGGATGGACTTGGGGATCTTAAAGGTCTTTTCCAACCTTAGCGATTCTATGATTCTATGACTGACAGCACCACTGGGCTGCAGTTATTGATAACGTTTCAGGGAACAACAGCAATTAAAACACAAGCCCAGCTCTTCAGCAGGTTCAACAGATGAGCAAGTTTCAGGAATCTCGAGATTTTTCTGAGGCAGCACAGTGAACAATACTGCTTACAAAGCTTTCTGTGCTAAGGTCTATGTTAAAGCCTGCTGTACAGGTTGAAAAGCCTTCCAGTTCCTAAAGGGAGCGTATAATCAAGAGGAAGACTGACTTTTTACATGGTCTCTTAGTAATAGGACAAGGAGGAATGGCTTTAAACTAAAAAAAGGAAGATTTAAATGCTAGGAGAAAATTCTTTGCTCATTGGATGGTGACTAAAGGTGCCCAGAGAGATGTGGATGCCCCACCCCTGAAGGAGCTCAACGCCAGGCTGGATGGGGCCCCGGGCAGCCTGAGCTGGTGGAGGGTGTCCCATTCCATGCCAGAAGTTGGAACTGGGGGGGTGGTGTGGGGCTTTAAGGTCTCCTCCAATGCAAATTGTTCTATGATCCCATGAAAATACTTGCTCTAATTGGTGCCATATTTAATGGCTCTGATTGTCTCTTGCATACTTGAGCAGCCTGATGTGATGTTTGGATCTGTAGTGTCTGATGGGAGGTGGTGCATTCTCAGTGATGCAGAGGTGTCACAGGGAAGCCACAAGTACTGTCTGTGATGGTTAAATGTCAGCACATAAGGAGACATAAGGATGCATTCAGGCTGTAAAGGCTGCATCACTGAGGATGAACAGCTACTCCTCCGTCCTGCAGCCACATCCCTATTGCAGACACCAGAAATCAGCCCTGTCCCTTTTTGTCATGCAGCTGGAGACTGATGAGATGGGAAGTGGAGCCCAAAACTCCCCACACTTACCCTCAGGCGACGTCCAAAGACAGTGACCTGCCCCCTTGCTTGTTCCTTCCTCTGCCTCCACTCCACAAGGTTGAGGCCATTGTCAATGGGCAGGGTGACATTCCTCTTGCCCACGGTGGGGTTGACAGTGCCAGCCAGCAGATGTGGTTCAGTTTGCAGGGCCACCTCCATGCCATTGGCCAGCATCAGTCTGAGAGAGCCGTCAGCACCAATGTAGTAGCTGTTTCGGACTTGGTCTGAAGACAGAAAAAGAGATCTTTTAAAATGTCTGTGCAGTGATACAGCCCCTGCCTTTCACTTTCTTCCTCCTCCAGGCTTCTCTAACACTGCTGCTGGTTGTAAGGAAATGCACTGTCACTCACTGGGGAGGTAATCGTCCCTCTGTACTCAGCCTTGTTGAGGTTGCACTTCAAGAACCGTGTTCAGTTTTTGGCCCCCCGCTATCAACAAGAGATTGAGGCCCTGGATTGTATCCAGAAAAAAATTCTTCACAGGAGGAATGGTGATGCATTGGCACGGGCTGCCCAGGGAGGTGGTGGAGTCACCATCCCTGGAGGCCTTCAAGAAAAGGGTAGCTGTGGCGCTGAGGGACATGGTTTATTGGTCTTAGTGAGGATGGGTTGACGGTTGTACTTGGGGATCTTAGCAGTCATTTCTAACCTTAATGATTCTTTGTTTCTATTCCATGATTCACCTCTCCTACTCACAAATTGGTTGTTTCACTGGTGAAAGAGATGGACAACCTCTTTCATTCTGATGATATTTTGCATCTCAAACTCTTGCAAAAATATCTTAGGATACTCCAGCAAAGAATGCAGGTTCAAACTTCTACCCCTAGGCTAGCTTAAAGACCACTGGCAAGACTCTGGGTGGTGAGATATTTGTTTTAAACCACAGTCTCACTGAAAACTTTCCATGTTCTTGGATCCCAAAGATCCCATTTTCACTAACAGTATATGAAAAAGTGGGGCCACCTACTTTTCTCAGCTTATTCACTATCTCGCAAGTGACAGGAAATTGCACAGCAAGCTAATGCTAACCAGCTCCCCCAGCAACAGCCAAACCCTTTCACTTGGGAATGCTTTCAGGAGGCAACCAAAGACCCCATGTTTGGAGAGAAAGCAGAAGAACTAAGCTCCCATTCATCTGGTCTCAGCTAGCTCCTGAAAGACCAGCAGATTTTGATGCCAGGATTTGGGAGATCAGAAGTGGAAGAGAATGGTATCCTGCGCGCATCTTTCAGGAACCAGCAGGCTGAAACCTTGTCCTTTGGAACTCCAGCTGGCACTTCTTTCTGCATAGAGCAGCTCATGAAGGGTAAGAAAGCATGAGGCTAGCTCAGTGCAGAATAGCTTTAAAAGCACATTATACAAAGAGTGACTTATCTAAAGCTCCTCAAATGCTGGAAAGTATTACCATTTCTATCTCCCAGGCTGCCATAAATACCTAATTGTGAATAAAAATACCCCTTAAAAATTCATGTCAATTGTTTTTCCGTTCGGAGGCAAGTCAGGTTTTGTTCACTAGCTGCTCTGCCATAGCTCAGCAGGAAACGAGGTCACAGCAAAATTACCATCTCCCGTCTGGCTGAAATAGATCAGCAAAAAAGCACAGTTTGGTATAATTAGGAAAGGAAACCTGACACCAGTTGGTCTCTGTTACTGCGAGTCTGATCCTGCTCCCGCTGCAGCCAGCTGGAGCCGTGCCACACTCATCTCAGCAGGGCCACAACTCAGCCTACTGTACACAGTTAACCTCATGATGGTGTGAAACTGCTGTGGCACTGGGTTTTGCCACTATAAATGTACAGCAGTGATTCACAGCATAGATCCAAGCACTTTGGCTATGCCACTGAAATGGTCATTTGACACAGATCCAAAGGGATCAAGCCCTTGATTTTCCAGAGAGAGGTGATAGTCAGCTGGCTTTGGCGCTTTAGTTCTTAGATGCCTGGTGTTGTGAAAAACATGGCAGGAGATCCACTCTAAAACAAACTGGTGAAATATCTGTGCACGGCTTATGGGTGTCTCCCACCTTCATCACCAGGAAGCAGGGGAAACGCTCTGTTATTTACTGGACATGTGATGTTCCCTTTGTGTCACACAACCATTGGTTATGGTGGATTATCCTCAGAATGTTACAGTGTGGTGGAGGGAAATCACAGAATCATAGAATTGTTGAGCTGGAAAGAACCTTTTAAGGCCATCTGGTCCAACTCCCCTGCAATGAACAGGGATACCCATGGCTCCATCAGGTGCTCAGAGCCCATCCAGTCTGATCTTGAATATCTCCAGGGATATCTGCAAAGTCTCTAGGCAACCTGTTCCAGTGCCTCGTCACTCTTACTGTAAACAACTTCTTCTTTATATCCAATCTAAATCTCCACTCTTCTAGTTTGAAGCCATTTCCCCTTGTCCTATCACAACACAAATCTTCCACTGTCAAGGTTACTCCAGGATAAGACTCTCCTGGGCTGTTGAAGGCTCAAGGACTACACGAAATTGAGGTGCCTTTGGATACTGTGCTTTAGGCTCATTTGGTTCTGTTTTGGCACTCTATTTTGCCCTTGAAAAGCTGCACCCTTTGTTAGTAATCCAGAGGACAAAATCCCCCAGAAGTGATAAGGGGTCTGTAAGCTATACAGGCTCCTCCATCCCTCCTATAGGAATCCATAACTTTCTGGAAATGCCTTCTCCTGGATGTATGGAAAAAGTTTCTGGATATAAGGAAAACGTTTTTTCAGTAAGAATGGTGAAGCACTGGAACAGGTTGTCCAGAGAAGTGATAGATGCCCTGTCCCTGGAGTTGGACCAGATGGTCTTTAAAGATCCCTTCCAACTCAAGTAATGCTATAATTCTATGAAGGTACCTTTTTGGTATCCTGCCCAAGCCTGCATAAGTGCCAGTTCTGTCCCACAGCTAATGAATGGCTCAGAGTTCTTGCTCCAAGTCTTAGAGAGCACCTTGAGCTGATATGTCTTTCCCACCAGGAACGCCAGGCATATCCTGAGCATCTCAAAGTCCTAATGCAATAGTTAGTATATGGGTGTGCACAAGTCTTTTCTGACCCTGATACCTACCTTGGATATGACAGGAGGGTGCTGAAAGCTTTGCACAGTGCTTCATTCTGACCTTGGGGTTTAAGGGCTGGGAAATGCTTAGCATGGGACAGAGGATCCCAGGAGTTGATGGGGTCTACAGATAAGAGCCTACAGTTGTGAGGAGAACTACAGCTAAGGACTTCTGAGCACCTGAGCTCAAACTCTTACCAAGAAAACAGGATTTAGGCATTTAAATATCTTCATGAGATCTGTTTCTGCTTTCTGTGTGGAGCCATAAAATGTCTCCATTTCACACTGATTGCAAACAGAGCTTGCTCATAGAGTGATCCAGGCTTCTTGAAAGGTTTGCAAAGGATTTGTGAGAGCTGGCCAGAGCTGTGAGCCCAGAAGGAAAGTGCACAAGCACCTCTCATGCAAAGGGAATCTGCAGTGTACATTTTCTCTGGAGAGTAAAAGAGCAGGCAAGATCATCAAAGACCTTGACAACAGCTCCAGCTTCATGCACTGGAGAGATGCTTGGACAGCAAAGTACATTTCAGCCGTGCTCAGTACATCCCTGAACAACTTGAGTGGCCCTTGTTCCAGTTTCTACGTTGATGCCAACAACAAGTGCCTCGTTTTGGGAATTCACAGTCCCTAACACTTGTGGGAAAGCCACCCACAGAAGGTCACAGGCCACCGCTACTGTGACATTATCCAGATCTTCCGTCTGAGATGAGTACTTTTCTTCAGATCCAAATAATTTTGTAATTTTATATTTCTCAAGATGATTAAGCTGTTTGTAATACTGTATGTCCTAATGGCAACAGTGGCCCTGTGCTGGAGGGCAGTACAATGAGATAATTGACCGTGGCACCATTATGTAACTGTGCCTTCAGCTCCACATGGATAAATCACATTGCAGTCAATTATCTCACTAAAGGGCCCCCCGACAGTGGGCTCTATTGCTTAATTAGGCTCTTGAGGTGAAGCCAACCTCGTGTCTGAGCAGTTGCCAGAGGTCTTAATGCAAGGGGATGGAATGGGGCAGGGTGGGACCTGCTTTGTAGACTGGAGTAAAGAAAAAGAAAGTTATTGTGCTGCCCTACAGGAATACTGAGTACAGCTAGAAGGAGCTGGCACCCTCTCAGCTGCCCTCTGTGGAGGCAGGAAAGGAAGTGTTCAGGCGTTACAGGCACTTTCTTTTAGGAAAGCTTGTTCTTATTGTATGGAGGGGGAGGGAAATGTGTGACTCAGAGATTTGGGAACAAGTGTGACTCTGGAACATGTTGATCTCACTTGGAGCACTTTGTTCTTTACAAGGGGAAATGATGTTTGACACCCTGCTGCCACTGGTCATAGACTAAAACTGAATGAGAACTAAGGATCCCTTCTCTTACTCCAGGTCCCAGGGAACAGGAGTGAGGGACTGTAAGGAGGCTTCAGTCTTCAGAACCTGGAGATCCAGGTTGGCATGTCTTAGGCATGGCATCTTCTGCCCTTACCAGAATGTCAGCATGGTACTACATCGCTCCTTCCTCTTTCCTTTCCCACTTTATCACCTTTTCCTCCACCTCATCAGTTCTCTACTTCCTTCCACTGGTAGAACTGTACTCATTTCTGTTAGTCACAAATCAGTCCCACCCCCTCTGCCCACATCTCCTTTCTCCTCTATGTCTTTCCATACCAGCCCTTGAGCTCAAACATAGGCCTTTTGGGGACAGGTGTGGTCATTTTGTTCTGGATACTGCCTTCTGACTGTTTGAACAGCCAGTGAACAAAGAATCTGAGTGACTTCTGGTAACCATCTTAATGCCTTTTCCAGGAGAGTGAATGTTACATTGGAAACCATTAAAAGAATGAAGCGTAAGGGTCAGATGGAAGCATGGCTAGATTTAAGCAACCCTTTTTGTTATAACAATAATGGTAATGATGATGGAGGACAATATTGCATGGCAAGGGGGCTGGCTGAGAATAAAGCAGAAAGCAGCTGCTGGGTAGCTCTGGAGCTAGGGATTGTGGCTAAGTAGGTGTGAATGCACGTCTGGACCAACACATGGGGAGCTCTGGGATGCTGAGGATGCAGGTGACTTTTGGTGCTAGGATTACCAAGATGATACCTGCTTCCTGACGAATAATCCATTGTTTGCATCTCAGCTGGGAGAGCAAGAGGCCCAACTCACCTTGGAGCAGTGTGTAGAAGGCACCCGACGCCGACAAATTGGTTGTTATTGTAACATCATCCTTGCTGGAGGTTTCCACCTGGACGTGCACGGAGCTGTCGGTGTCGCTGCGGAAGCTGCTCACTTGGCCGGTGGGGAAGGTGACATTGGTCAGGCGACCGAAGCTGTCGTACCTGAAAGGGAGGATGGAGGGAAGTCAGCAGCACAGCAGAGGATGGGATGCGGGAATCATCCTACAAAACACAGACCAAGTCTTGAAGTCTTCACTCAGACAAAACCCTGCTGTCAGGACTACCTCAACTTTTTTGGCTTCATGAAAAGAAAATTACAGCTTTTAGCTGGAGAAAAATGAAGCACAGAACAGAAAATGACTAAACAAGTAGTCTTCTCTTTTTTAGCAATATCTGGTATTTGTCACCTGTTCTACGCTTCTTGTTTCTGTCAGAAAACTTTATTTCCTATTCACCGTGCTGTGATTCATAGAAAAGCTCTGGTCTGTGCATCCTGTCTAGCAGAACTAGGAGTTTCTGAAGAACACTAACTGCTTTGTCTGGTGGTGCCCTGAGCTCTTCAGCAATTTTTTTTTTTCTTTGCTATCTTATTATGTTAAGGTAGCAGATTGGCCGCATCAGCTAAAGAGCTGTCCTTTGTGACCATGGTGTAAGGCCCCAGGCACAGCTGAGACCCCTGGATCTACCACTTACTGTTCCTAGGACCATCTGGAAGGACTGATTTAAATGTGCAAAAAAGCAGTTCCATTTTTCACCCCTACCGAGACCTTGGCTTTTCCAATGAGAGTCAAACATAAGCACCATCTGGGAAGGTTTCTGTGATGTGGGCACCTGCCTGCTAGGACCCAGAGGAAATAAGCCACATGAACACAGGTACTACAGCATATTTTTCAGCGAAAAGAAGAAGCAGAAAGCAGTGCCTAGAGGCATTCTGAATAGATGGAGCAAACACGCCACACTGAGCTGAGCTCAGGAGAGCTGCTGGACATCCTGAAAAGATGGACTTTCAGGCAAACTGTATTTAGTCAAGAGAAAATAGGAGAAAAAATTAAGCAAAAGCAATCATTGGTAAACAATGGACTTTTTCAAGTCCTACCCGCAAGAAAACACATTATGTGGGGATGAAAAGCAAATGGTGGTTGAGTAGTTGACCACCTAGCAGTTGACCACTCTGCAATACACAGCAGTGGGCACAGCTCAGAGCACCATTCTTCAAAGCGATGAAGTAACACAGATGATATGGTAAGGAAAACAAGCTTAGAAAACATGACTGGAGAGGCAAAGCCAAAAGAAATAAGCTGCTTTACACCAGAGGAAACAAAGTAGGAATGTGCCATTCTAAACTTGGTTATTCTGAAGGGGATTATAATTAGTTGTCTAATGAGGGTGTGACAGAAGGTAACAAAACAAGGGAGATTGAGGTCAGAAACTGGAGAATGTTTTCCAGGCCAGTGGTTGCTCCAAGCAGAAGAGCAGATGGAGCACAGGAAACCCCATTGACCAATACTTGTAGGAAGAGGGAGATAAATGTGTCAGAGAGGGTCTGGCTGCGGCTGATCAGCCCTCTTGGTCTGATGGTTGAGGAACTCTTCATCCTCCTGTTCAGGACTACTCTGAGCTGGGGAAAAAGCCAATGACCCCACTGAATTATGAAAAAGTACTCCTGAATTGCAACTTACTGGAGGCCCAGAAGCAGCCACTGTGCTGCCTCTGCCCTGTACAGAAAAACAAGTTTGTCTCTTCCATTCCCATCTTGTCCATATCTGTCCAGTGCTATTACTGTGCCTTTGACAACATGTTGGCAGTGGCTTTGTGTGAGGAAGGACTGGCAGAAAAGCAAATTCCTGTC
>PPHD01006149.1:0-25058 GCA_002909625.1 Bambusicola thoracicus
GTGAGGCTCTGATAGCTGCAGGCTGTTGCTGCTCTGTGTCCTCAGCACTTCCTACAGCAGATGCAGGCCATACACAAAGGGAGTGAGGAAAGCTGTGCTGCAGGGAGCATTACTAGACCCCATCAACTTATGTTGGTGAGGGAGGGGTGTTGGATATTTATTTTTCCAGTGAAAAACAAGCAGAGAGATCTGGAAGTTCCTTCTGCCCAATTTCTGAGCAATTGGGACGTGACTTGCAGCCATGCAGTGAGCGTGTACTGCGGCGAGGTGTAGTCCTCCCTTCTCTGGCTACCTTCACCAAGCCCCACATCGTGCAGATGCAAAACTGGTAAAAGTTTGCAGGAAGAGAGCGGGGAGGTGGATCCTACCCTATGGTTGAGGTGATGCCTGCACTGTGAGCTCCTTGCTGGAATCTATGACAATGAGAAATGTGTGCTAGAACTAATAATACCATCATCCTGCATATCTGTGGCCAGTGATGCTGTTGTTTAGGGTTTGTGTTGTGCAGGTCTGTACAAACTGATGTGCTGCAAGTTATAAGTAATGAATCTGATGCATCTTTATGCAGTCTGCTGTGATCTCGTGTTCTTCTCAGTTGTTCTCTCAACCAAAGGGACACAGGCTCAGGGTGATAATGTACATCCTGTCTCCTTCCTCACTCCATGTGTTGCGTACAAGCTGCCTATTTTACTTCAGAAGTGGCAAATTTGGATTATGAGTTCAGCAGTTAAAATGATGATTTTACCACATCCTGCTTGCACAGGATGCTTTTTTTTTCTTTTCTTTTAAAGCTGATAAGTTGAATCCACTAGACTTCATCAAAACAAAAAACAAAGCAAGCTGTTTCAAGCTGCAAAGAGATTTGGATTCTCCCCCAACTGGTTTGCCACTTCTACCTCTCAGTATGAACATTCACATTGAAGGGGAAACCTACAGCCTGCGCTACCAAGGCTAACCAGCTCACCGTCACCACACTGTGATAATGATATAAAAAATATATTTTCCCCATAAAGTTAAGGACGTTGTTTTTCCCCTAAGTGGAAGAGAGGAGATTTACATTAGACATTAAGAGGAAATTTTTTTTTACTCGGAGGATGGTGAGGCACTGGCACAGCTGCCCGGAGAAGCTGTGGGTGCCTCGTCCCTGGAGGTGCTCAAGACCAGACTGGATGGGGCTCTGGGCAGCCTGAGCTGGTGGGTGGCAGCCCTGCTTATGGCAGAGATTGGAATTAGATGATCTTTAAGTTTCCTTCCAGTCCAAGCCATTCTATGATTCATTAATTGGGGAAAAAAATTTTCTGTATATTACTATTTGATCCAGTAAATACGTCATAGCTTTCTCAGTATAAAACATCATGAGAAACATGCTAAAAATATTGTACTTGGTTTTCACGTAGTAATGGCAAGACATTCTCTTGTGGGGTGATACTTAAGGTGAGGGACTAATCCATCTGGTAGTCAGTGTGGATGCTGAATAGTAAGAAGTGGGAGATAGACTGTTACTATGTTAGACAGAAAGAAAGGAGAGACCTTGCTCATAATGTGCTGTGCAAGTCATGAACAATGTGCAAAGCATCTTGCATGTGCTATCTACTTAGTTTAAATACAGGGTACTACAAAAACAGTTAATGGTGAATTTCACATCTTCAAAGACTTAAGCAGTCACTTTTATAGAATGAGGTTTTATGCAGTGTAGTCAGTTTTTTCCTTTTGTTGCTAATACATGTCAGCTACAGATCTTATAGATATTTCAGTTGTACGGACCAGGCCTTCGTGCTTGTACTGTGAAGAGGGAAAGCTACATAAATGTCATGTGGCCTGAAGTGAGAATCTTTGTTTTGATGCTAAAATAATGAGTCATTTCCGTACATATCCCTTGAGAGAACCCTACTGAGTGAAACGATAGACAGTGCGTGACGTCCAACAAAATATAATGAAAACTTACATTTTTTTTGAAGACTTGTGTGCTCATGGTATGATTGTTTTTCAAATAGTAAAATAGCCTGCTCACTAGTTTCATTTTTCTTTTCTTGTAGGAATGTTTACCCTTGCAGAAGTTGCATCGCTCAATGACATCCAGCCAACCTATCGTATCTTGAAACCATGGTGGGATGTATTTATGGATTATCTTGCGGTCGTGATGTTAATGGTTGCCATTTTTGCTGGAACCATGCAACTGACCAAAGACCAGGTGGTCTGCTTGCCAGTTCTGCAGTCTACTATAAACTCAAAAGCACAACCCAGCACATCAGGGAAGGCTGACTTTACCACTGTTGAAACAACCACTGGTCAAGGAGAAGAAGCATCAATGAGAACGGTTTCTTTTGGAAGTGCCCCTACTGTAACACCTGATGTACCTCTGAGCAGAGCTACCTCTCCTCAGTATCAACCCACTGAATCAAGTCAAGAGCTGAAGAAGGAGCAGAAGGATTCTTCGGGCCGTAAAACAAATTTGGATTTTCAGCAATATGTATTTATTAACCAGATGTGCTATCATTTGGCTCTTCCTTGGTATTCAAAATATTTTCCCTATCTTGTTCTCATCCATACCATTATTTTAATAGTCAGTAGCAATTTTTGGTTCAAGTATCCCAAAACCTGCTCAAAAATTGAGCATTTTGTGTCCATATTAGGGAAGTGCTTTGAGTCCCCTTGGACTACAAAAGCACTGTCTGAAACAGCATGTGAGGACTCTGAGGAGAACAAACAGAGGTTAACTGGTGCCCAGTCCCTGCCCAAATATGTTTCCACTAGCAGTGATGAAGGAAGCCCAAGTGCCAGCACCCCCATGATAACAAAGTCTGGCTTCAAATTTTCGGCTGACAAGCCAATGATTGAAGTTCCCAGTGTCACTATTTTAGATAAAAAAGATGGAGAACAAGCCAAAGCGCTGTTTGAGAAAGTCCGTAAGTTCCGGGCTCACGTGGAGGACAGTGATCTGATTTACAAACTCTACGTTGGCCAGACTATTATCAAGACTTTCAAGTTCATATTTATTCTCTGCTATACTGCAAACTTTGTCAACACCATTAGTTTTGAACACATCTGCAACCCAAAAGTGGAACACCTGATTGGCTACACGCAGTTTGAATGTACGCACAACATGGCTTACATGTTGAAGAAGCTGCTTATCAGCTATATTTCTCTCATCTGTGTCTATGGTTTTATCTGTCTCTACACGCTCTTCTGGCTGTTCCGAATACCCTTAAAAGAATACTCCTTTGAAAAGGTCAGAGAAGAGAGTAGTTTCAGTGATATTCCCGATGTCAAAAATGACTTTGCGTTTCTTTTGCATATGGTGGATCAGTACGACCAGCTTTATTCTAAAAGGTTTGGTGTCTTCTTGTCAGAGGTAAGTGAGAACAAACTACGTGAAATTAGTTTAAACCACGAATGGACTTTTGAAAAGCTGCGGCAGCACGTTTCCCGCAATGCCCAGGATAAACAAGAGCTGCACCTTTTTATGCTATCGGGGGTCCCTGATGCAGTCTTTGATCTGACGGATCTGGATGTGTTAAAACTGGAGCTGATTCCTGAAGCGAAAATCCCAGCAAAAATCTCCCAGATGACAAATCTTCAGGAGCTTCATCTGTGCCACTGCCCTGCAAAGGTCGAGCAGACTGCCTTCAGCTTCCTCCGGGACCATTTGAGATGCCTTTATGTAAAATTCACAGATGTCGCAGAAATTCCTGCGTGGGTGTATTTGCTCAAAAACCTCCGTGAATTGTACTTAATAGGCAACTTGAACTCTGAAAACAATAAAATGATAGGGCTTGAGTCTCTTAGAGAGTTGAGACACCTTAAAATTCTCCATGTGAAGAGCAATTTGACCAAAATCCCCCCCAATATCACAGATGTGGCACCGCATCTGACAAAACTGGTCATTCATAATGACGGCACTAAGCTTGTGGTACTGAATAGCCTTAAGAAGATGATGAATGTTGCGGAGCTGGAACTGCAGAACTGTGAACTGGAGAGAATTCCCCATGCCATCTTCAGCCTCTCTAACTTACAGGAACTGGATTTAAAATCAAATAGCATACGCACAATTGAAGAAATCATCAGTTTCCAGCACTTAAAAAGATTGACTTGTTTAAAGCTGTGGCACAATAAAATAGTCAACATTCCTTCCTCCATTACCCACGTAAAGAACTTAGAGTCTCTTTACCTCTCCAATAACAAACTCGAATCCTTACCAGCCGCAGTGTTCAGTTTACAGAAACTTAGATGTTTAGATGTAAGCTACAACTCAATTGCAGTGATTCCGGTGGAAATAAGTTTGCTTCAAAATCTGCAGCATTTTCACATCACAGGAAACAAGGTCGACGTTTTGCCAAAACAGTTGTTTAAATGTGTTAAATTGAGGACTTTGAGTCTGGGACAAAACTGTATTACCTCAATCCCAGATAAAGTTGGTCAACTGTTGCAGCTGACTCATCTGGAACTGAAGGGAAACTGCATAGACCGTCTGCCAGCCACGCTGGGGCAGTGTCAGCTTCTCAGGAAAAGTGGGCTTGTCGTGGAAGATCACCTCTTTGACACATTGCCCTTGGAAGTTAAAGAGGTACTGAACCAAGACACGAGCATTCCCTTTGCTAATGGGATTTAAGCTGAGGTGAAATGCTCGAGTAGCTAACTTCCAAACAGTGAATGCTAAAAAGTTTGGCTATTGTGAGACCATGCGTTTTCAGAAAGCAGAATTCCTTGGAAGGCAAGACTACCAGTGAGATTATAAGAGATGTAACTGAGTGTTCAATGTTTGCAGTGTTTTAAAAAGATTATTTCCAAAATTTTTGAGAGGATAAAAAGAACCTTAATAATCTCAATTCTTTTTTCCTTAAATTGTTTGTAACTTGGATGCTGCCGCTTTTGAATGTTTACAAATTTGCTTGCCTGCTTAAAGTAAATGATTAAATTGATGACCTTTTCTTACTATGCAAGTTATTCTTTAAGGTCTGGATTTACTTTAGTGCATTGTGGGAGGAAAAACAAAGATAAGTGTTGTATATGGGATGGTTCTAACAGCACTTGAAACACCCATTGGTGTGTCCTTAGTGTTTAGCCAGTCTCAGCAAATGAAGCCACCGTTTTCCTGCACTAAGGTATGTGATTTGCATGGGGCCAAATGTGTTTGCCCTCATTCTTCATTCTCAAGGCCTCATGGTTCTGGATGAGATTTGTCTATGACCTAGCGTGACTCCTTCAGAGCTGCGAGGACCTGTCCTGTTCCACAGCTCCTCTACCCTGGCTTCCGTAAGGCTTCTTTGTCCCGAGTAGCAGGAGGTGGTAGAAGGGAGAGTAGTGCCACTGGCCTTCCAAGTTGGGGATAGTTTCGACGTTTGAACTGTTCTGCACGGTAACTTTTGAGAGTCATTAAACAGCAGGTGACTTTATTGCTGGTGTTTTGCTTCTCTTCAGAGTTTCCATCTGGGAAACTCGAGACGTTTTACAAGAGTCAGTGATTGTTTTGTTTCACAGCCCTTGCCTAGGAACGGGGTTGTCTGCTCTGTTTTCCAGACTAATGACAAGAGACTTAGAATTACCCTAACATGATTTAGCTTTATCACCTATTGTAGCTTATCTTCCACACGTAGGCTTTAACTGTAGGATACCCTTACCCCAGCCCCAGTAATTTGATATTTTTGAACATTTATGCACTGTTAGAAAACCCTAAATGTGTGCCAGATAAGTCATCAAATAAAGAAAAAAAGCAGACAGCGGTGAGCGTGGGATTTTTTTTGTTTGGTTGATTTTGGTGATGTTGTTTTTTGTTGGTTTCTGTTTTTTTTTTTCTTTTTTTCTTTTCTTTTTCTTCTTCTTTTTTTAAACTGAGCTTACATTGCCAGAACCATTAAAGAAATACAATCCATTAAATCTGCAAAATCATCAGTTGTAAATCCTGGCCATTTACATTCCATGTGTGCAGAAAAGAAGTACTATGCTGGGAGATGATTACATGATTACTCATGGTTTAAACACAATTCCCTATTGTAGTGCGGTCAGGACTGAACTAGTCTGACGTTCAAGGGATCGTTCTTCTCACACACAAATCCTCATGCACAGCAATTTCTACTGCGGCTTCGCCAGAGCTGCCCTGACTTACACCACTGTTAACGAGGGGATAGTTTAGGCCTAGGGGCACTGAGCAGTCAGAAATAATTTAAATACTGCTCTTACGATTCTTGCGCATTTTATTGTTAATCATTTACTATTAGTCATGCCGGGATGACTGTTCTCAGCTGTAGGTAGCAGTCTCCGAGTACATACCTACGCCGTATGTTTATGTGTATCAGAAGACTGGGTAATGAACGGTGGTTTTCCCACTTCTTTTGGGATACGGTCTGTTTTCTCCTTGCCAGCTGCTGTTAAACTTGGGATGTTGACAGTTCTGCAGCGCCAAGGCACAGGTTTGGCACAACACTTGCAGTTACTGATCTCTTCTCCACTGGGAAATGTTTGTGCTAATTCTCAGATTATTTTATTTTTTCCAACTAGGAGTTGTTAAGGCTGCAGTGGATTTTTTTGTTGTGCTTTTAAGAAACTCTTTCTCATGTTAATTTTTTGCACATAGATCACTTTAAAGTTGCTGGACTCATAACCCTTAGAAAAACTGTGGAATATAATGTTGGTGTATGCATTGTATTTGCTGTTGACTGTCACTTCAGTTTCCAAGAAATTGTGTGTAGGAGGGAGGAAGAGTTGGAAGATGGCAGAGTAATTAAAACATTTAGAACTATTTTTATATTTTTCATATTTTTTTTTCCCTTAATTTAATAGCAGTGTCGCACAGAATGCAGCCACGAGCTGATCCTGCTTTTCTAAAAAGCTTTTTTGGATGTTTCTGATGCTCCTGGTGTCCCTGCCATTGTTCAAAAATAAGCCCATGTTCACTTAATATGAGTACGGTATGAATAAATTAGATCCCTGTATGACTAGTTATTAGCCAGTTGTACTCTTTTAGGCAACTTCTTCCAAATAAGCGTGTTTTAACTTCAGGTTTGTGATGCTTACTTAGCATAACCTCCACTCCTGTTCTTAGTAGAACTTTCTCAGCGTGGGGAGGAATTGCCCATCTTCCCCAGGTCGCCTCCTTCCCCAGTCCTTCCTCCTCTCTGTGACTGTTTATAATGTTCCCGTTTCCTGCCTGTCAACTGACACACTCTTGCTTTAAGGTCTTGGAAGTTCATCTCTTTTCCATGTAAGGCATGTGAAACGTATTTTGCATTTCTATTTGATTTAATAAATAAGATGTTCATATCTTCTTCTAATCTATTCTTTATGGGGGAAAAACATGTTTGCATAGTGAAGTCTCCGATTTCAAGTGTCTTATGTTGAACTAGCTCTCTGGTGCCTGTAAATTAAAGGAGAAGATGTAAGGAGTTCCTAGTAAATTCTGGTATCATTTCTAACTAGAACATGTTATGTCAATATGGGTGGGATTGTTTCTTCATATACATAACTTAAATGGGGTATCGCCATTTTTACTTGACTAGCAGATTTTTGCATGGTATACCTGCGGCTCTGGAAGAAAAATGTTTGTGTTTCTTTAGATAAGAGGAAATAGGAGATGCCTGTTCTATTTGCTTCCACCACTGCAACACGATTCTGAGAAGATCCTTCGGTTTTCCAGTAAGTTGTCCTTTTGGAACACATGTGTCCTGTGGCACAAACTGAGCTATTGCGTTTTGAGCAGGCTGGAAGATGTTGTGCTAAGCAAAGGCTCTCTGATGCTAAATAGATGGCTTTGCAGTCCTGAGCTGCTCCCTTTCATTTGGGCTTCCCCTGTGCTACACTGTTGTTCATGTCTGGTCATGGGGAATCCATTCTTCCCTCTCCAGTGTCAGTTAGCGGACTGTGTTTTAATACAAATCTTAGGGAAATAGCTATTCTTTCTAACATCATTCCATGTACACTGAATGTAAAGGTGCTACAGTTATGTGAAGGCAATGGTTGAACTGTTGTTATTAAAGTCGGGTCTGACAAATTAGGTCCTGCTACAGCAGTGATGTGGACTGTCATCCTGACCCCTTGCAGGAACAGTTTTAGATTTCAAACCTCCCCCATTCTCAGACAGTAAACTGTATGCGGGAACCTGGCAATACTGAGTAAATCTGTAGCTTGTGATCATGAAAAAATGAGACTTCTGTCAGGTGTGTGGGATGTGAACCTGTGAGGGAGCTAAGGATGAGGATGAAAGCCTTGAATTTGCTGAGATGTTCTGGTGTGAATGGCAGAGCCCACAGGACACAGCAGCAGTGAGCTGAGGGGGGCTCACTGGGGCTCTGGTGGCCCCATGTGATGGGATTACTGGCCTTGCAGATAACTGGGAGCACAGCACCGCAGTTCTGTCCGAACAGAGAAGGGTGGCTAAAAGAACCAGAAGAGTGCAGGACCCACGACTTGGGACCTACTTTTGGTTTTGCCCCAATGTTTGCCTCAGCTGGGGAAAAGGATATTAGAAAGATTTAAGTTTCCTGTTTAAAAACCAGGGATTCTTTAACAATCATTGAATTTTTTTTTCATTTATTAAGAACACCAGTTATGTTGTAGTGAGGTCATGTAGCATGATCAGATAGGGACAGGCAGTCTCATTATCAGCTGCCTTGCAGAGTCTTACCGCTGCATTTCTAACGTGTGATCCCAGAACGATTTGATTTTCAGACAAAATCTCAGAGGTAAGAAATCTCAGGATGTCTTGAAGACTGTCACCCTGCTTCATGCAGAAATACTATTCCCTAACTCGTTCCTGCCAAGCATTTGCCAAGACTTAGCAACAGGTTAGTGATGGTGATTCCAGTAATCCTCCTCCCAGTTAATACAGCACAGCTGGAACGTAAGCCAGACAGCAACTGCTAATGCTCGGTTCAGGCCAAATCAAAAGATAAGAGATGTGTTTGCTTGCAGAAGTGCAGACTGAGACAGGCTTCTGCCTGAATGTGTTGATTGCCAGGCAGCTCAGGAGGACTGAAGTTTGTGATTCCTTGGAAACGAGCTCTGAAGATGTGTTAGCCCCAGTTTTGTTACAGGTGTAGTGTGAAACATTGCATCCCCCAATGACAGTAAGGGCCATCTGTAACCATGGTGCAATGCTGTAATGGCCGGTGTGCCTCACTGCAAGGCAAAGGTTGGCAGCAGCGCCCTTCACGGCCTGGGTGCCCTTTGTTCGGATGTGGATTTTGTGAAGGCCTTTAAGTCGAACATTTCTCAAGCATGGTTTTTTTGTTTTGTTTTTGTTAGGAACACACTAAGAGATGGTTCTTAATGTTACCAGTCCCAAGAGAGAAAAAAATCTTGTGTTTTTAACCTTGACTCTGACTTTTGTCCATTGCCATGAGTTGTTAAAATTGCCCCCTGAACCACAGATGAGCTTACATTCAGGTTCCCTGAATGATGGGTGATGTTAGCAAAAGTGTTCCCAGTTCAGGCTGGCCACTTGTGCTTGTACAGTGTGTTCAGCACTTAAACCAGTGGCATCGAGCACTGGTGTTGCAAAACCCTGAGGGCTTATGCTGTGACCGATTTCCCAGGACAGCAAATCATTCCTCATGCTGTTAAAGGGCGGGAAAGCTGTGTCACTGAGTACAGTTGTTTCTGTAGCAAAGACGAAGCTCTGGAATTAAGCTCAGAAACAGATTTTCCAGGCTGATTACAAGCAAGCGCCCATTCCATGATAAAAGTCATGGGAGATGTTGCATCTGGCAGAGAGATGCTGAAAATAGCTCCTGCAATTCAGCCAGGCACGGGTGCAGAAGTGGCAGCTCTGCGGCAGTGCACTTCCACACAATGAGGCTGAAGTGGGGGTCAGTAAAACCACAGGCGCTGCAGGGGGACCAGGCTGCATCTCCCTGCCCTGAGGAGAACAGCCCCTAAAGCCATTTTACAATTGCTGGAGCCGGAACCTTTTTTCTGTCTTGCCTGCAACATCACGTTGCCCCTTGATGCTGGAGGTAACATTGGGTTGCTGGTTTAATAATGACTGTTTGGGAAGAACGCCATCTTCTACATTAACACCACAGTCTCTTGCCGGAAGCCCTCCAGCACAGAGCAGGTCTGTTCCCATAAAATGAACACGATGTGCCCATAAACAACAAAATCGCGGATTAGGATTGGGTTGCATAGGCCATTAGGAATAAATGCGTGAACACGCTGCTGTTCTGGAAACCAGTTCTGGGTAGTTCTGTAGCTTCAGGTGGTTTTTAGAAGTGGAGTTGCAAGACCTTTTCAGTAACACCGTTCTGTAGCACCTCTGGAGCAAACACTGCAGCCTGGAGCGGGCTGATTCCCACTGCTGCAGCTGCCCTGGCACAGCTGGGCTGGAGGTGGCTGAGGGGGCACCAGCACCCCACAGGACTCCTCACTGCTGGGCTTGTCTCGCTCCTCTGAATGTGTTTCTGGGAGATGCCGTGCAAAATCATGCCCCTAGCTGCACCATAAAGAGACTGCTGCGGAAACTGCCAAGCCACGTGTTTGGAAGATGGGGATCGTGATAATGGGATGAAATGCAGATAAGAAAAAAAAAAAAAAAAAAAAAAAAAGGGAATCGACAGTCCTGAGAGGAGATGGAGCCTCCATCCACCCCGAAGTGTGACATTCAGAGGTTTTAGACTGTATGAAATCCTGCCTGCTGCTTCTGCCTCAAGGTGAGCTCAGTCACTGGGCACCCTGAGATTCTGGTTTTTGTTTTGTTTTTCTTTTTGGACATCTGTCTCAGGACCTTCAGGTGACTGTTGCTGCTGCCTGCATACATCCCTTCCCCTCCCACTCCAGCCCCAGTACCTATAATAAGCTTGGCCCTGCAGAGCCTTTAATGCTCAGTGCCTGCATGGGCCAGAACCCTACCACCGGTGCAGCCCCTGACTGCCCAGCAGCGCCCTGCAGGGAAACCCCTGTGCTCTAAGGGACAGGCCCTAACTCGGCCTGCAGCTTCCCCTTGGGGTGGGATTGGGATTCTCCCAGCTCCCGTTGGCAGGTGATGATCACACAAGCAGAGGTGAGGTCTCCCAGGGAGGCTGCAGTCCCCTCCCCAGCCCTGGGGCACCCACGGGAGCGTTGCAGGGCTGGGGGGACATGCAGGGCCTGTTTGCCCCACTTCTTAGCAGCCATGCAGAACTGCAGCCCACTGAGGGAAGCGGTCCCCGTAACATCACTACCATAGTTGGGCTCATTCTGTTTTGTGTTCTAATGGCTTCCCCTGATGCCTGTTGGAAATGGAGTTGGGTGTTTCTTACACTGTTTGCAATGAGTGTAAAGAGCACCTGGTGCCTGTCCTCATCACAGCCCCCGCTGCAGTAAGTGCATCTTTTTCACCCCTTGGATTTTTTTTCTCTGTGGTAGATTAAAACCCATTTCTTCTGCCTTTCTTCATGTGCTGCTTGGGTGTGTTTGTTTTATAATGCTCACCACTCCCATTGCTCTCCTGATTTCTCTCAGGATATTTAGTCTGACAAACTTGGCTAGAGTACGAACTGCATCGGGCATGAGCAGAGACCCTCTGCAGGGCTTTCATTATACAGAACGCCTGGCATCCCCCATGGGAAGGGTTCAGATTTTGTTTCTTTCAGTGTTTCTTTTGGTCGATGCTTTGCAGGAAAGAGTGCCAGGGTGTAGCATGCCTCAGTGCCCCCACCCAGGGGCAGATGCCTGCTGCTCGAGTTTGCTCTTTGCCTCCTCCGCAGCGCAAGCGGCACACCTGAAGGTGGTGGTTGCCAATCCCATCTATTGAGGGCATTTTGTTGTGGGCTTCTCCCCACTCTATAGTGCCTTTCCCTCAGGGAGGCTGTCAGGCCACACCCTGCCTTGGCCTGCAGCTCAGAGCAGGGCCGGGTGGGCGACCTGTCCCCGAGCAGGCTGCCATTGCTGGAGGAAAGAGGGGCAATGTACCGGGAGGGCAGCGTGCCTTCAGAGCACAGCATTCCAGGTTGCCTTCCCACCCAGGCGAGGTCCTGCTGCCTGCAGGGCTTTGTTTAGCGTTATGCTTGTGTTGATCAGCCTTAGCAACATGTTTAACTCTGAATATATTCGTTTAATTAAATGCTTTTAGCATTCATTATGCTTTTAACGTTCCTAATTGCTGAGTCGCTCAGAGGAGCAGAGCAGCAGGCGTGGGGCCTCGTGGGGGCTCCCAAAATAAGTGTGTTAGCCCCACAGCCTGCTGCTCCACCCACACCAGGCTGAGAGGGGCTGGCTTACAAGACCTTGGGGATCTAGTACCACTGCAGCTCTGCGGAGTGGTGCTTCTGGAAGCCTGAAGGGCTGCTGTTAAGGTTAGAAAACGTTAGCAGTGTGATAAGCTCCATGCAGGACATGAGTTCAGAGAAGCTTAAAGGATGAACAGGCACTGGATGTAGGCTCTCTAGCAGCCCTACGAAATGCAGAAAAAGCTGTGTAGGCACCAGTTCCCTGCTTGCTGGGCTCTTGGAGCTCAGCAGCAAACCAGGCCCAGTGCCCATCAGTGCTCGTGGCACAGTGCACAATGAGGCGAGGAGGAGGGGAGGCAACCTGTGCTGGGACCCTGCGCTGGCCTGACAGGGGAATGCCCCAAGGCCTTTACCCTCAGCAGCTCCTCTGCCAGCAAGACTGGCTCCATTCCGGTCAGTAGCTGTGAATTACGTATCTTGGTACAAAACAAAACCACCACAAAACATACAAACAACAACAACAAAAAAACAAACAACCCCGAACATGCTTGCCTTAGCACAAGAGGAATGGTTTTTTTTTTTTTGGTGCAGTGCTGTTGTAGAGGGTTGAACTGTGAAATTCCTTGCAATAGGATAGCAGGATGCCACGAGGTTTTGTAGGCTGAAGAGGAAGCAAGGGAAGTTAGTAGGGGAGAAACCCAGTTAGGATGGCTACTACATGGAAACCTCCTTTCAGGGTCCTCCATGGCATGGATGGAAACACAGCTCGTGGTGACAGTCCTGAGTGATGCTATGTGGCTGGTAGCCATGGACAGAACATACATTCCTGTGCCATGACATCATTATTATGGGCTACTTATGATAACTCTGGAAGAAGAGCTAGTTTCTCAGTCCTCTGCCTTGCTTTCTTCCACTCTCCCTCCCAGCATACATCCCTCTGGCTTTTCTGAGACCAGCCCATGGTGTTGGCACAGAGGTACCACCTGTCAGAGCTGCTGTGTGGTGCAGCTGCAGCCTGGGACAGAGCCCTCCTCAGCTGTGCCACCCCCCCACCTGCCCCGGGCAGGCCCATGGCCCACTCCACCCCACTCTGCTGTTCAGCAGCCAAGGAAGGGCCTGCGGATATCCATCCCGCTGTGCTTGTCCCACAGTCCCATCAACCCCCTTCCCAGCAGCTCTCCCTTCCCCTGGGCCCTCTGACAGAGTGGGTGCTAGCAGCAGCGTGTTCATCCTCCTGCAGAATTCTCATGCAAAGGACAATGGCTAAATGGTCATGGAAGTCAGGGCTGGAAATGTTCGGTTTCTGATGTCGTAGAGTTGAAGTCAGGCACAGCTTGTGAGATGACAGGGAGTTTGGAATCAGTCCTAACACCACAAAAAGCAAAGGAATCCTGCAGGTCAGCATGCCAGCTGCTCAGAGGGCTGCTATGCCTCTCTGCCACTCATCTTCTGAAGCCCCATCATACAAAGCGTGTGGGGTTAAATGAGATCTGCTGAAGCCATCCTCCAAAATACTGGGCTGCTTCTCGGGGTATGATCAATAGGTGGGGCGGAGAGGTGAGCTGCTTCTGTCCTGCCCCCCTCTTAATGGATTTCTCTCTGTTCCCAAGATGTTTATTTTTCCTTTCCTTTGGCTTTACAACCAAAGTCATTCTAACCTTGTTTTTTCCAGTTGTCTCTCTTGAAAACCGCACTTTCGAGCCATTGTAAATGGGAGCTCCTTATTTCAACCTGCGAGAAGCTTGACAACAATCTCTGCAGTCTTTATTTTCTCTCCCTCATGATATTTTTTATTCTTTTTATTTCTTTTTTTTTTCTTTTTGCTCATTTATTTACTTATTTTCTGCCAGAAATTTCTTCCCTGCAGTCAGATTGACAGTGGCCTACAGCACCTTTATTGGATTAAAGGGCCTATGGCATCTGGACGGGTCTTTTATATACTTCTGAACCTTTTTTGCCTGAAATGACTTTGCTGTACGTTTATGCTGAGCTTCCCAGAAAAAGGTGCGCTCTAAAATTGGGGGCTGAGACCTCAGCTGCTTTGGAGATGCTACATCTTTCATTAACTAATTTGCTGGATTATTGAAACCACAGACTCGTGGGGAGCGTTTCTATGCCAGACTTTCTCAATGGGCTGTTTGTGCAAGTAGGCGCTCGGTGTTGTAAGAGTTGCACAATCCAGCCCTTCAGATCCTGTAACAATATCCTTTTACAGGCTCTAGAATCAAGAGAAGTACCTGCAATATTTATACTTCGGTGCTGTTCTCTGCGGAAATGAAGGGTTGTGTGTATGTGATGTTTACTGGGCAAACACCGTAGCTTGAACCTTCTGCAAATAAAGCTGCAGTGACTGATTTTCACCGTCCAAGGCATGCAAAGGGCAAATACAAATACCATACAGAATCAGGGTTCTTAAAATGTCACTTGGGTATAAATGTTTACAAGGACATGAGTAACAGGCAAAGAAACATGCTTGTGGCCAAAGATGTCGGAGCTGTGCGTTGCCCCCTCCTTTGCTGATCTGACTCAGATGGGAATGAGCAGCAGTGGCTGCCACGCAGCCCTGCCCTGGTGCCCTGAGCCAGGAGTAGGAGGAAGCTGGGCATGAGGCTGAGAAGGCAGAGTTCTTTGTGTCTGCTCCTTGTGTTGCCATCAGCCTTCCAGAGGAGAGCCAGGCAGTGCAGTTTGTAGCGGCTCAGAGATGTGGGCACTGGCCTAATGGGAAAAGGTCCAGGCAAATCAATTCATTTTCATTTCCCATGAAGCAGTTAGAAGGTGAGAGCACCGATTTAATCTGAGAGCTGAAATTGACAAAGCCATATCCACAGTTGCTGGTATGTAGCTCTGCCCTTTTCGAGACATACTGCATACATACAGCTTTATAGGCAGCCTCTTTTGGCTGCTTTGAGGAGGGCAATGGCAAATCTCAGTGCATAGACAGTTGCTGTGTTGCAGCCTTCTCTGGGCTGGATGGATCCTGAACAGGTGGGACATCGCATTGCTGGTTGTGATCAGTGCAGAAGCAGCTTAAATTTGCTCCAGAAATTGGGCCTGGCAGAGCTCTAAGACTTCAAAAGCAACTTTAAGTTCATTTTTCCCTATCCTTGCTCAAATTCTCTGGTGAACATAATGTGAGGAGATGCAAAGGTTTGATTCAAAGCCCTGCGTCCTCCACCTGATGTCCTCAGTAAGTCTGTCCCACACTGAGCACCAGACTGTTTTCTGTGATGTGAAAAAACACACAGAGATCTCTGACATTTTCAATTGAGGCGTGTGTATATGCTAAGGGAGAAGATGAGATCACAGGGCAGGATGATGCCCGATGCTGGTCTGGCTGGAAGTGGTGCAGGTCAGCAAAAGGTATTGAGATGCTCAGTACTTCAGTGTCAGCAAAACCACCTTCACTCATGTCAGCATGACCACGACAGCACAGACAGGAATCCCACCTTCACTTGCTCAAAGGTGGCTCTGATTCCTCATGCCAAGGTATTTTGCAAACTTTCTGTGTAACTTGGATGGAAATCGGTATTCTGTTAGTTTTTTATTTCATTTTTTTCTGTGATTGGAACTTTCACTCCCCTTCCCTGCTATACATTTTGGGGAGTTTATGCATTTTAATGAAATTATACGAAGGGGATGTGTTGCCCAGAGGAAAGTGGAAAAAGAAATATGTAAGCTTCCAGAAATAACATTGAAACCATTTGTTGTTATTTCTTCTGTAACACTGAAAGCCAATTCTAGACAGGTAAATTAAGATTGCTTGTAGTCACATGCTGACAAGACAGTGTAAGCATATGAGTGTCCGCTAGCACCCCCACCTGAACTATAAGCTTTGCAAGCACAGACACCATCTGCATACAAGCACATGATGGGAAAATTCCCTGTCTGTACCTTTCACATGATGTGAAGTGAAGGCATGAGCTGTTTGGCCCTCATCACCTTGTGGGGCAGGCATCTCACATGTGGCTCTGAAACAGGGAGCTTGAGTGGGCTTTTGTATGCAGGCGTTAGCAACTGAAGCACTGGGGGCCAGCTCCGGAGTTTGTGCAAGGCATGTCTGTCTCCATCCACCAGTGGATAGGTGCATCCAGTGATGCTTTTGATGGTAACGTCCAATGATATGTCCACTGATGTGTCCAATGGTACATCCAGTGATGCGGTGGCATCAGTTCATGGTTCATTGTACTGTTTGTGCTTGTGCTTCTACATGAGCGTGTTCCCTCCTGCGTGGCCCATAGGAACAAAACCAGGTGAGAAAGACTGCCTTTGGAGCCCCTGCCTCTGCCAGTGCTCACCCCTGACCATCAGAAAGTCCTCTCACGGGAGCTGACTCAGCTATTGGTGTGACTGCACGTGCACAGAATGATAACATGAGATTTTAAAATGCCCTCAAAAAAGGTGTGTGTGCGCACAGGTGTGGAAAGTCTGTTCTGTGCATCAGCATTCAAGTCTGTAATCGCTGCTAAATGGGGTTATCTGCGCTTATCTGTGCTCCTGCATTGGCACCTCAGGGATGAAACTGGATCAGGAGGCACAAGCCTCTGGAGCGTGGAGCTGAGGGAAATGCACATTTCTCCAGGATTTTTAAGAGCCAGATAGTGCTGCTTTCAAAGAGCTCTCAGGTCTGGTGGGGCAAATGTTGACAAACACTGAGATTCCCATGCTGCTGAGCTGGTTCTCCATGCCACACCAGCAGCTGCTGCTCTGGCTGCCGACACGTGGATGCTGTGGAAGGTGATGGAGGGTGGCCCAGCACTTTGCTTCTGAGGTGAATGAACCTGCCTCTGCCTCCAGGACAAGGCTCCAGAGCAAGATTTAATAACCCTGCTGTTGAACGAATGCCGTGTGCATGCATCAGATGTTTCACAGAAACCAGAATGTTTGGATGTGAGGCTTCTTGGTGCAGAGGAGTCAAAGCACAGCAAACAGAAAGCACAGAGGCACCTCGCTTTCAGTATTGAATTCTCAGATTATAGAATAAACACACTGTAAAAAAAAGGTGCTCCAGAAACAGGTGCTGTAAATTCAGGTTTTATGGGCCTTGAAAGGCAAAGTGCTGAGATTTTTGTCATCCTTGAAGTGAATGGGGAGCAGAATGCATGAAGGGTGAGAAGCAGACTGCAGCTATTTACTTATCTTCCACATTCTAAAGGGTTCTGCATATGTTCCTTGTTTTTGCAGAAGCGTGTGTTGATTCCCCTATCAGAGCTTATTTCCAGTAACCTGGAAATAAACTGCTACATGAAAGCTTGACTGTATGCCAGTGGGTACACATTATACCATAAATCTGGCAAAAGCAATTCTCCCTTCCTGTGCTATGGGAAAATACCTTCTGCAGACCAGCTCCCTCACTCGTGCTTACTGGCATAACACAGTTTAATGAAAGAAAGGCTGAGCGCTCTGATGGCGGGATATGTTGAGCCACGTGGAAATTGTTCCTGGAACAGACTACTTTGGAAGTACAGTAAAAAATATCTACAACGTTATGTCAGCCAGTCTGTTGACATTCTGGTGATTTTATCACAGATCTTGTAACTCCGTGTGTTTGCTGTCTGACTCTGGAGTCTGACTCAAGAGAGCATGGAAACCCGGGCTTTGAATAACAATAATGATGATAAATTAAAGATGAGAAAAAACATTTCTCCGAGTCACAGGGGAAAGTTCAAGAACGGAGCCCAAGAGCAAAGGCTCAAAAAATGGCACGCGAGGGCAAATAAATATACCTTTCTTATTTGATGTTTGTTTGTTTTAATTTAACTTATTTTTAAACTCTTGTGTGAGATCCAGGGAGTTCTGAGGGTGGAGGCACAGAGCATAGGCAGCTCCTACCTTTTTGAATGATAATTGTAGAGAAGTCTACCTCTCAAAACATTCTAAGCTTGTCGCAGCACGGCAGAAGAGTAGCCATGTTCTCTTCTATCCGTTTCCCTACAAAACGAGAGTAACAGATACATTACTGTGTGCCAGCAGCTGTACAGAGATAAGGCCAGGCATTGGACTGAACACCACAGCCTTCTGTGTGCTTTCTTCTGTTCCTATGACAGGAATGAGTTTTCTTTTTCTGATTGGAGAAGTTATGCACCTTCGTGTCTCTCGTGCTTAGCATTCTTGTCTTCAGTCACAACAACAGTATCTTTGTTAATGGTGACTTTTATTTTAAAGGGAAGTGTATATAGCATGTCTTTTTACCCCGAGATAAGCTGTCTGACTGCTGCTGTTTGCTGCATTATTTATCTTTGTGGTTTTTATTGTCTTGGAACCTCACAGCTTTTTATACATGCTTCTACCTAAAAAGTGCTTCACATGTATTTGCCTGCTCAAACTTTCTAGGAAAGCAGCATGAATTAACTCTTGCTGTGAATGGCACATTGGTATCTCAGTTACCCTCTGTAAGAGGGGGGTAGCATCATTAAATCTGCTTAAAAGCAAAGTTTCTTGTGCTGAAAAACAACTGGGTTTGTGACCTTTCTGGTACATAAACATATAAACAAAAGCTTTGAAAAATATTTGCAATGTATATATGTGTTTCTGTTAGTTATATGTTTGTCTTTGTCTTGAAGGGTAGGGGGAGGATGGGAGGGTAGGTATGGGACAGATATCTCTAATGAGGGAGCAAATAGTCAACTGACTGTAGTGCCTCTGGACAATGGTGTGCTGGCTGACAGTGAGCAGGCAATGGCCAAAGACTAGTCCAGGTCAGTCCTTGCTTAGGGCACCTACACAGCTATGGGTTACTCAGCATGGAGGCTGTAGGGAAAAAAATACCCAGTCAGAGTCCTACACATGTCCATCAGCACTCTCCTGCAAGATTAGGTAGTGCTAGAGCTGGCCTTCAGGGACTGTAAAGGAAAAGTAAGTTGTAAATCAAAAAAAGAATAAGCATAATTGCTCCTAAGTATTTGTATGCACGAAAAGTAGAGCACTTCACTAATAATTTGCCGATTACTAATAGGTTGCTCTGTAAAGATCCTTTTTCCGCTAGGGATGTGTGGTAATGGAGCCAATATTCTCTGTTCCCAACAAACCAGCTGCTAGAAATCATGCCAAAATCAAACCAAAGCCTGAAATGTGTTCTGTTACACTCAGTTCTGTGCCATTGTGACTCAAAAGTTAAAGCAATTGCTTTTTCTGGTGGCTGCCAGCTGCTGCTTGAGGGTTGCTGATGGAGCTCCAGCGGGGCCATAACAGCACACGAGCTCCAGCAGGTTGGTGCTGTGGTGCACCTGAAAGTTTCTAGTCTTTTCTGTAAAGGGGTATATAAGTTAAGTTTGGTTGACTTTTCATCTGTGTTCTGAATGTTTGTTTGATTGATTGATTATTTTTTGCTTTCATTGTTTGCTTGTTTATTTCCTTTGGTTTGGTTTTTGGAGGTAATAGATAACATCACTAAGATGCTTCTGCTTTAGAATATTTCCACTCCCTCACACTGAATTTTGGGACACTTCTTATGCTTGTGTTGTACAATATATGCATACAGAGGGCATAATATGCCAGGTTTGGAAATACCATATTATGGCTCTGATTTATGCTGTGATGACAGACATCAGAGCCCACTGAAAGCAGCATGGCTCTGGATGGTTACCATGGTTCTTCAGCTAGGCTCAGATAGAAAGATCTGATTCTGTGTTAACATCGAAGGGAATTAGATTTCTAGAAAGAATCAATGTGGCGTTCATGTTCCGGTCTCATTCTCCACTGTCCTAAAGTGCAAAGAAGGCTATCTCTTGAAAATATCACACATGAGTGAAGATGTATGTTAAAAATTAATATGTGTTTATTCCACTGTTGTGAATGCTGCTTTAACAGCCTGGGTAGGCCGTAGAGATGTACTTCTGTGGAGTTAAACATTATGTCAGTCACAATTGTTCTAAGCAGCATTAAGAGACAGATAGCTTTCCTCAAAGGCCAGAAGAATGACCCTCACATCAAGTACTGTCAATGAGATTTAGATCAACTTCGCTGCATTGAAATACAGAGGATTTGTTAGGATTAGTTGCTATTACCTGGTTGCTAACCACAGTTAGCTGTGATTGATAGGCATTTTACAGAGTTTCCTCAGGTTTTAGACAATGCTTTAAATGAAAGGTTAGTAGAAAACACAGCATTTGGAAAGTAAAGGAAAGGGTGTGGGTAGTCACAGCACCGAACTACAGAAGAGCTGTATTTCACAATAATTGTGCTGCTGTGTGTGCTTGGATAAATCACTGATTGTTCTCTTATCCCTGTACTACTCTGAAGAATTTACAAAAAAACAAAAAACAAAACAAAACAAAAAAAAAAAACCACCAAAACACAACAAAACAAACCCAAGGAAGTAGCAAAACATGAATCCAAGAGCAGAACAGGATTGCACAGGGAGATTCTGCACTGAAGTGAAACATTCATGTTTTGGATCATCAGGAACTACTGAAGTACAATACTGTTCTGTTCCCTTTCTCTTATTATGTCTCCATTTTGTTTTGCTTTGCTTAGATTAGATTTTTCCTTTTTGGAGTCCTGCGGGGAGAAAAGAAGGAGCCTTTGTTTTAAAAAGACTCAAAGCAACAGTGGGCCATTGATCACAATTAAGTCTAAAATAATACGCTTTTGCTGACCTGTTTGTATTGAATCCAAAGACTTGTATATTATACCTGCTGTAGCCTCGCTCTACCCTCAGATCCAGTTTCTTCTCCCAGAGCTTCTGCTTCTGGGACAATAATGTTAAAAGCCCAAATATAACTGTGTGTTTTCAGGGCTGCATGTGAAAGGCCTCACTCCTCTGTCAGGTGTCTGGAGCGTTTATTTGGTACAAGAACAAGTTTTTCATCACTGGATGTTCTCTTTGCCATGTACTCTCTTTTCTTTGTCAGATCGCTGTCCCCATAACAACCACCTCAGTTATCTCTGACTTTCTCAGATGGTAAAACGACCCATAGGATAGCAACAATTCTTATCTCAACATTTGGGTGTTGCATGCAATTTCTGAGTAACTTTGCCATGTTATATGTGCATGGGCCCAATTCAGAGCTTCCAGAAGTCTGTATGAATGTCTGTACTGATTTCAGTGATCATTGGTTTATTGGGGCACTGTATCTAAGCTTTTGTAGCCTGATTTTTAGTGTAACGTAAGTACTATAATACAGAAGTTTAACCCTGTGACTCTGGGCAGTAAGAAAAAGAGAAGCATGTATTCTTGTAATTTGATTGGCAGTTACTACTATTCTGATGGATTTTTCTTGACTTCTATTTTCCCTGCATCTCCTATTGCATTTATTTTCCAGGATGCTCCAATGAGTAAATATTCTGATGGATTAGTCACAGAACAAATGTTCTTTAGCAGAATAATGGAGAGATTCGCAGATGCTTCTTTTCACAGCATGTCCTACAAATGGGGATTGCTACATGCCTTGGTCCTGCTTCTACCCATTCTCTGTCTGTCCAGACACAGCTTAGCCAGCCTTATACATCTAAAGGTGACTCCTGAAATTAAACCCAGGGCCTAAGACAGGTTTTGTTGGATTTCTAGGAATGTTTGGTCTCCTTTCAAGTCCAGAGATACTTATGAAGATCTGCACAGGCACTGCAAATGCTTAGTACTTTTACTAATTTGCAGCAGATCCTGCAAGTGCTCTCTGGTCCTATCAACAAGGAATTTAGAAGACTTTTGGAACTCTGTGATTGTTAAAGGTAGCTGAAAGTGGGGGACTGCAGGACCTTGAAGATTTTTTCTCTTCTGGAGCATGGAGATGGCAGTTGCTCCTTAAACCCTTGAGTCCTACATTTATTTCTTACTTCCTCATCTTTGGTGTTTCTCCTGAACATCTCATGATGTCTCTATCATCTTAACAACCTCCTGTTCAACCCCAGTATTTTCCCCTCATGCACTCTCTTTTAAATCCTATTGTCATTTATGCAGTAGTTTCTTTATCTTGTGTAGCTTACTGGAGAGTTTCTTCTGTTGAATCCCTCAGTATGTTTTACACCAGGGCAGGCAACCGCTAAATCATTTGCCTTTGATAGTCTTAGGAGTAACTGATCCAGCTGAATCAAGTTTTCTGGATCTTTGTGTTTATTTTGAAAACTGTTAGACAGACATCCTTCCAGTGAACACAAATCTATCTATTTTACATGGTATCCTCCCTTCAGAGCTGCTTACTCAAGACAATTTGCATTAGCAATCTCACTTGACCCAACCAGATTCAGTGGAAATGGGTGAGAATCCACTTAGTGCATTCCTTAGTAACTCACCCTGCAGCATGCACAGAATTCCTCAAGCAGAGATGATACTTATGTTTTGACTGCTGCATGTTTCAGACCACCTGGGAAAATCAGTTTATTCTCACTAGCTTTCTACTGAATTGTTACCTGGATGCCTTTGGGTTCTGTGCACATGTGAGCATTTATTTAATTCCTCTCTTTTATGTTATTTAGCACAGAGAAAAATGCATACAGCTGTGCCCACACACCATCTTGCATGAGGAAAAATCTTCAAATATGCTGTTCCTTGATAAGAGACAGACAATGTTTGTGCCAGGTTGTGTTGAACATGTGTGCAGGCCTTTGGCAAGCTTGCTGAGACAAGAAGCACCTGGGCCCTCTCTGCAAGTGCCTTATAGCAAAACCCACTGTACATCAGTGCACTCATCTGCTCATTCCCGTTCACAAACACAAGACCATAGATCAGACAGCATCTAGTAGAGTCAGAGTCTGTGTTGCAAAGATGAGACAGAGTCACAGAATTGCAGCGGTTAGGAGGGACCTGAAGAGATCATCATGTCCAACCCGCTTGCTAAAGCAAGTTCTCTACAATAGGTCACACAGGTACTTCCACTCTTGGTCTTGGTAAACCTCATCAGGTTCCCCCCTGTGTAACTCTCCAATCTGTCCAGGTCTTGTTGAATGGTAGCACAGCATTCTGGTGTGTCAGCCACTCCTCCCAGCTGTAAGCAAGGGAGGATGCAAGAAACTCATGTATTTTGCACAACAGTGCACAAACAAATCAGTATATGGACTGTTTGGCCCTAGAAATCACTTCTTTGCCCAAGTGTATCTTTGGCTGAGAAGTCAGCAGTGAGGCTATAGAGGAAAGACGTATTTTGGATGGGACTAACAATTTTATCTGCACGTATTTCTCCCGTGATCATGGGGAGCTCAGGTTTAGCAGAATGCTCATCGAGGAAATTCGCAGGCTACAGCGCGCCTCACTCAGCTGTTTCCTAAGCCTGTGACTTCGCATCTGCTGCCATCTAGAGCCTGGGGAGGGAAAATGTCTGACTGCTGTACCAGACCCAGGTTTTAGTTTAATAAAAAGCTTGGACTGTGGACCTGGGTGAGTCAAGTCTTCCTTTCCTGCAATGAGGCTTTTATTACTTCAGAGATGCAGAATTGCAGGTTTTGATCCAAGCCTGTCATCTACTGAAGAGTGAAATAAGTTCCTTTTCCCTGACAAGTTAAGAAATAAAGAGATAATGAATTTCCTTGTCATTACAACTGGAAATTATGACTGTAACTTTGTCCTTAGAACCAGAGCCCCAGATTTTCTGTGTCAGATGTGCCCACTGCTGCTTTCATATGCTTCCCCTCCATGCTTTCAGAGATGTATAAAACATTAAGAAATGAAATGTTTTTCTGCATGTGATCCTCCCTCACACTGGACTCATTTTTTGTTGCATGACGATATGTCTGGGGCAAAGGGTATTTTTTTTATTTTTTTTTCTTTTCTTTTTTTCCCCTTTTTTCCCTGAAGTTCTTGGCTGCCAAGGGGAGGGCAGTGGTGCCTTGCAACAAAGTTGAAACAAAGTCTGCATTTACCTTTGTCCTGTTTCAGTGTTTCCATGCAGCCTGTTACATAAAATAAATACCTCCTTCTGGGATTTACAGAGGAACTGGATACATGTTAGGTTCATTGAAGGGGAGGAGGTGGCTTAAGTGGGAATTTTAATGCCCAAGAAGGGCTATGCTTCAGCACGGCATTACTTGTGTTCGCTATTTGGGGGGAAAAGAGTGAAACTAAGGCCTTCTGTTCATAGTTATTTACTAGTTTGCGAGTGCCTCTCTGCTGGTGGTTTGCCTCAGATGAAGTTGATGGGTTGTGCTATGTGTTGACACAAAGCAGCAGCTGCAGCCCCTTTGGCAGCTGACATGGCCCACAGGATAGGGCTCCCCACCACACTGTGTGGAGCACTGGGAGGCAGCTCTAGGTGCTCACTACCATCAAATTGATGGAGGAGTGTTTTATGCCATAGCCCCTGTGTTTTCATAAGGGCCAAGGACACATTAGGGAGAAGAAAGGCGCGGCAAAGTTGCGGCTGTTTCGCCGCTGATAACCCCGGTGCGCCTCCAAGCACGATAAGGCTCGCTGCCATAACGTAAAATGGCGGCTGCCAGCACCTAACATGGCGGCCGCGCAGCTTCGCGCATGACCGCGCAGATCCGGGCACCCCGCGCAGCGCTAGTAAAGCGCCGCCGCCGGTACGGATCTTCTCCTTTCAGGCCGGGCTGTTCACGTGACGAGGCACACGGGCCAATCTCCGCACGCCGTGGCCCCGCTGCCGCGCCAGGGTCCGCCCCGCCTCGTTGTGGTGGAAGGCGCCATTGACAGAAGCCGGAGTCGCCGCTGCGCTGTCGCGGCCGCCAGCTGCGTGGGAGCAGGGAACAGGGCCCGCCGCCGCCATGGACTACGGGGAAGGTGAGAGCGCACCCCCAGAGCAAGGGCAGGGCCCGGCCGTCGTCCCCGCCGCTTCCGCGGGGTCCGGCCGCGTCTCAAAATGGCAGCGGCCGCTTTGTTCCGCGCAGGACGGAACCCCACCACCACCTACCTCCTCGCCGCCCCTCCTCGCCGCCCCTCCCGGGCCGGGGGAGCTGTGGCGGCGGCCGGCGGCGGGAGGGCTGCGCGGGACGAGGGCCTCCCGGGGCGCGGGCGGGAGGGTGCGGGCGGCGCGG
>PPHD01006150.1:10552-25058 GCA_002909625.1 Bambusicola thoracicus
CTAGGAGGATTATGTTAGATTTAACCGTTCAGTTTAGTGGACTTTAGTTCTTGGAGGAACATTTTATTTAGGTAAATATGAGTACTGTTAACATTTAGAAATGAAGAAACATGAACTTCTAAACCAAACTTGAACTCATATTGTTGTCAGATGCAATGAGAAACTAAACCTAATTGCTGCTGAGACAACAGTAAGAATGTTTTTCCTCTGAATTTGGTATATGATATTATATGATAAAAACGTCATAAAATTAATTATTTCTAGATCAAGAATTAAGGAAAAAAACAGGCTTTATTCCTTAATTTCAGAAATATACTAAACATCTCTCTGTTGTGGTTTAACTCGGCAAGTGGCTGAGCAGCACACAGTGGTTCACTCACTGTCCCCTTCCCAATGGGATGGGGGAGCAAATTGAAAAAAAAAAAGTAGAGCTCACTTCATTTGTATTCAGCATTTTGACAAACTGAATTTTGGTAATTTTTTAATGTAGGATTACATTACTATTTACTATACTATTATTTACAATACTATTTACTAAGATGGAGAAAAGGAAAAGGGAAATAGTTACAACTATATATAAGTCTATATATTAAGTGTTGTGCAAGTAGTTGCTCACCACAATTAATGTCATATTAATGGTTACTCTCAATGAAGATGAGTATAATTATGTTATCATACACCCCCCTTTTCTGTAGGCTGTCTAAAGCTAAGGGGAATCATGTTTAGAAAAGAAAAATGAAAGCTAATGGCTGGAATGAGTCAACATTTCTTGCTGCTATTGTTTAATACATGTCCCTGTGCAAACATTATACTACATACAGAGTTGCTTTTCCAGTGTTTAATCTCTTTAAAACTTTTTTTTTTTTCCCAATATTCATTTCAGCCTCTGAACTAAGGAGAAGAACTAAAGGCTAAAACTTTTATCTTAGGTTACCTGCTTTTGACACCCACTGCACATTCTAAGCAATCAGTTTTTCACATGCTCATAAAAAAGCTTCTGTTGACTACTATCCTTTCCTGAAGTTTAGGTTTCTTGTGTTAAATTGAGTATCAGGAAGATGTGATACTTTCATTGATCAACTGTACACCTTGTGTTACGTGATACACTCAGCTCTGACAGACAAATGGTGGTACTAGTAGATACAACACCTTAGCTTTCAGTGTATGCTTCAGCTAAATTCATTGCATTTTCAATTTTTTTCCTTCTTGTACATAACTAAGTAGTTCTTTGTTTGGAATGTTTTGATCCTACATTAAAAAAATTACCAAAATTCAATTTGTCAAAATGCTGAATACAAATGAAGTGAATTAAAGATTTGCAACTTTCTTGCCATGCTGTATGTCTGAACAGTCTTCCTGAAGGTAAAACCTCAGTCCTACAGCAGAGGCTTTATCCAGTTGGTTCATGTTTCATCCCCACAGTCTTAGGGTCCAGCTATCTTTGATGTAGACCATGAGTCATAGTGACTTCTGTGCTGGCTTTTCCTAACTTTTAAATGTGGGAATTGCTAATCCCATTAATGTAGTAATATAATTAATATGAATTTCCTTTCTGACCTCTTTTTTTTTTTTTTTTTTTTTTTTTACATTTTCAGAAGATCTTTATTCTCTTCCTCTTCGTTGATCATTCATGTAGAATGCTGGTTTATTTAGACTGACAGAATAGTCCTCTACTAAACAATCTAAATTAAGGCAAGAGAGATTCCATTTTACATGGCATAGGCATAAGTCATGAAGGCATTCACTTTGCCAGTAACTTGTGTTAAGCATCAAAGGAATTTTGAAGAAAAGTATATTCATTTAGAGGCTACACAACAAAGTTGTCCTCACTGGGTTGCTTACGAGCCCCAGTAACTATGACCTCTCATTCTTTAGCTCCTAATAACTTGTTGTTCTTCTCTTTTAATTTTTCTTAACCTTATTCTTCTAGATGGTTTATGTCTCACGATTTCCCTTTATTTCACTGTTCCATTCCTCACTTTGCTGTATTTGATCTGGGTTGTTTGTCTTTCTGAGGTCTGTCGGGATGAGAATATTGCTGAAAGCTTTCTGCACTTATTGATTTGGCAACCAGGAGATACAAAGAGAGAACCTCTTGTGCACCTTCTCTGTCTTAGGTTGGAGTATGTTTGTTTGCTCTGTGGTAACAGTATCAGCACAGTCAAATTGGTATGTAGAGTCTGTTAAGCTTGGAATGCACTAGGAATAAATAAGCTTTGGCAGTGCCAAAATTTCAGTGTAGTATAGTGAACAAGTTCAGCTTGGGTAAATGCGAACTTATAGCAAAGGATATCAGCAAACTGCTATCAAGATACTCCAATAGACAGAAATGCTATTGTTCATTAATTAAAAATGCAGAACATATTTTCCCTTGTCTTGCTCTTGGAAATGTTTGAGCAGCTTTATTTGAAATGTTTTCTCAGAAATGCATTTCAAACATAGAATTCAACACAGAATATTTCAGAGTGAATATTTTAATATGCAAAATATTTAAAAGGTAAAAAAAGCATGTTTTAAAATGTTACTTAGGTAACCTGAGTTATCGCCATAGTTAGAATGGGCATCACTCTAATAGCTAGTTTTCCCCTTTTTTTACTTTCTCATGACATACTTGTTTTTGCCAGAGTATACCAAAAGTTATAATAATGTTTACCCTGTCCATTTTACTAGTCATCATTTTCCTTACTAATATAGTAACAGGTAGTTTTAAATAAAGTCCTGAAGCCTTTCACTAGTGAATTTCCATCAAATTAGAGAAAATTAGCAAATTGTTTTTAATAGCTATAGTCTGATAGATTCATCTTATATTGGAGAGATGTACCTCAAGAAATAAAAGCTGATTGAAGTTGGTGACACAGATGGACATTTTGAAAACAGGAAAGAAAATCAATAATAGATTAGACTTGATTAGATGTTGACATTTAAACTACACACAGAGAATGTTAAAATTTACTGACGACAGTCTTCTTCCTGATTTGCATTTCTACCTCTTCTTTTTTTCAAATGTATCATGGTACATACATTATAAAGGTTGATGAACAAATACATACATTATAAAGTTTGATGAACAAATGGTGATAAAATTACCATACAGATCATAGAATCTTTTGAGTTGGAAGGTCCCTTAAAAGTCATCTAGTCCAACTCCCCTGCAATGAACAGAGATATGTACAACTAGATCAGAGTACTCAAAGACCCTTTCAGCCTGAACTTGAATGTGTCCAAGGAAGAGGCTTCCGCCACCTGTCTGGGCAGCCTGTTCCAATGTCTCACCATTCTTATTATAAATTTTTTTTCCCTTATATCCAGTCTAAATCTCCTGTCTTATAGTTTGAAACCATTTCCCCTTGTCTTGTCACAACAGACCCCGTAAAAGACTCTGTCCTCTTCCTTCTTATACCTCCACCCCCACGTTAGGTATTGAAAAACTGCTATCAGGCCTCCTTGGAGTCGTCTCTTCTCCAAGCTGAACAGCTCCAGTTCTCTCAGCCCGTCCTCATAGGAGAGGGGTTTCATCCCTTGGATCATTTTTGTGGCCCTTCTCTGGATACACTTTAACAGGTCTGCATCTCTCCTGTACTGAGCACAGTACTCCAGGTGAGGTCTCACCAGTGCAGAGTAGAGCTGCTTTTGATACAATGCAGGATATATGTGGTTGGCTTTCTGGGTTGCGAGAGCACATTGCTGGTTCATGTACAGCTTGTCATTCACCAGTACCCCCAGGCCCTTCTCAGCAGGGTTATGTTTCATCCTTAGATTCCCCCAGTTTGTACTTGTAGTAGGGGTTGCCACAACCTGTGGATAGATGGCTGACCCAGGGAGGTCAGTTTTATCTCCCCCTGGGTCAGTGCGAGCAAAACAGCTGCCATGGATCACTATCTCACACAAGAACAGCGATGGGAGTAGACAAAAGGAATGCGGAGCTGAGATAGAGACCACTGTGCCAGGTGCTGTGAGACAAGCTGCAAGCAACTGCAAGTTATGAGAATTGTGCCTTGTTGTACTTAGCATGTTACTTGTACTGCTCTATATAAATGGCGGTGTGCAGTTATTAAATGGCTTGGCTACTAGAAGCCATATGGGTGTATGACCTCGTCCCTCGCTGCACCTCGGCTGACTATTGCTCTCCAGGGGCTCTCGGACTTGTTGTTTGGCAACAACAACCCAAGTGCAAGAACTTGTATTTGGATTACTCTCAGATCATCTGATTGCTCGGGCTGTAGCCTAGAGGGATGCATGCTTGATAATCTGGTTTGTTTTATGTGAAACTTATGTAAGAAAATAAATAGAAATACTGTTATTTGAAATTTTGAATTTCTTAATGTTTAGGTTGCACCAGAATCATTTATGAAGTGATTTTCCACCCGACCTTGCTCCATACATTTGTTTGGAAGAGCAAGTTTCTTTGTTTTCTTCACTTGAAAAGTATTTTGTTTGAAAACTCACTTTCACCATTTAAGAAGATGACTGCTGTGTCAGCAGAGAACATCTTAAGCAAAATGCAGATAACACAAAAGGCAGGAGGAATGGCCGATAGGCCAGAAGGCCCTCAACAGGTCTAAGTCAGGTCTAAGGTCAGGTCTAAGTACCAGACATTTACCAGGCATTATGGGATGTGAATGGTACCAATATCAAAGTGTATAGAAAATATATTAGAGGCCAGGAATGGAAAAGAAAGTTAGGGGAGCAGATGTATTTCTACTGGGTTATTGCAGTTAAGTGGATGTGTATTTATCTTTTTATTCCCCTTTCAACTCTTGGAATTCCTTTTGGCTTTTTAACCCTAAAAAAGGTTGAAATTAATACTGAAGTCTGGAGGGGTGTTCTGATAAGCTGTATAACGAGAAGCCTCTCTGCAGGATGATAAGTTTGTGTGTCTTGCTCATATTGTCAGAGTAAGAGCAATTGCAACCACCTGAGAAGATGAGAATTTTCTCCCTCTCCAGATCAGATGGGACTGCCAAAGCAGTTTATGGTTGGAAATTTTTTACTTAACTGTAGCATGTATGTATGGGAACTGTTGAGTCACAGCCTGAACCTCTGATTGACTACCTGAGGCAAGTGCTGAGTCAGCTGCAGGGGCACAGGTGAATGCAATTTCACCTGAGCAACTGGAAGGGGTGGAGCCTGGCTAGGTCTCCTAGACCCCCCATTTAAGGGCTAAATCCCAAGGAGGAAGGATTTCTATCTGGAGATCACTCCTCTTGGAGCCCTTCTGTGGGTCCAGGATATGGGTAAGGTCTTTATTTCATTACTGCTTTGTAACGCAATAATCTCTCTGGTCGAATACCTGTTTGCCGTACACATGTAATATTAGGAAAAGAATTCTTCTCGGAAAGGGCAGTGAGGTATTAGCACAGGCTGCCCGGGGAGGTGATGGAGTCACCATCCCTGGAGGTGCTCGGGAAACATGTAGCTATGGCACTGAGGGAACATGGTTAGTGAGCATGGTGGGGATAGGTTGATGACTGAATGAGACAGTTTTAGTGGTTCTTTCCAAAGTTTATGATTCTGTGATTCTATATTTAAAGGCATTAATCTAACAAAGAATAAAAATGTCTCGCTATTGGCAAGTTCTTCATAATAATCATCAGTTAAGGGCTGCACAAAGAAATGTTGTTTGTTTTTTTTCTCTTTTTTTTTTCTGTTTTTTTTTTGCATTAATGTATTTCAACAGTTAGCTATTAGAATGCCTGACTCTTTGACCTAAGGGATTATTTCTTTTCTGATATCCAGTGATCTCACATCCGAATGAGATACGATTACTCCAGATTCGGTGAGTGCATTGTCCAAATAACCTGATTCTTTGAACTGCCTGGTACTAGTTCAAGCTGATGTCACAGTTACTCAGAAAAAAAATGCTTTCAGTGTTTGAGCTTCAGGGTCACTACCATATGGAATACGTTGAAAGGATTTTGATCTGATTTAAACTAAGTGAAAACTATAGAAAGTGTTTAAGACTCTCTCTTGATATTAAATATTTTATGAATAAATTAATGTTGTTGGTGAGGTTAATGGAAGTAGTATTCTCTGAACAAAGGTAAACATATTCATGCAGTTGTAAGGATGATTTTCATTTGCAAACTACTGTAGGGAAGCTGATTAAGCAGAGGTTGGATTTCCCTTCCAACTCCTACACTTCTGTGATTTTGTTGAATTTACTATTTGTTTACTTGTTAAAGTAAAATAACAAAGCAATACTAAACCTCCAGAAATAGCAGTGGGCTTTTTTTTTTTTCCCCCCAAATTTTGAGATGGAACAGTACATTTCTGGAAAGGAAAAAGAGAAGAATATAGGAAGGAGGAAGAGAAGATTAAAAGTCAGGTTCTTCTGACTCTCTCTTACATGAATATTCCAATTTACAAAATGTTGGGTTTAGTTTTGGAGAAAAAAAAATTACACGTGTAAGTGTATTGCTTTGTAGACTCCAAGTAAGTTCTAGGTGTTTTTAAAAGTATGTTATTAGAGAAAATAAAAGGTTTTATTCCAGTGTTGGACGGGGAAGAAATGTCATGAACTTGAGTTCATTGACTCAATTTTTATTGCTCAAAACTGCTACAGTTCATAAAATTCAGTTTTACAGACTATTAGTCCATAATGTGGGTTATGTCCTTTGGAGACTTATGTTAAAGATAAATGGAGTAGTTCAGAAAGATCTATGTTGTAGCTTTATGGAGGAAGTTGAAGAATTATTTTAGTGCTCATGACTGTGTTTCAAAAGGAAGTGGGGCAGGAAGAGTTGCCAACAGCTTTGAAGTTAGGAAAGGAAATTGACATTGGAAGAGCCTGTTTATCCTTTAGCATCTGGCTAAATTTCCATGGAGGTGAGGAGAAAAAAAAAAATTGCTATAATATTACTGGCATTGAAAGCTGGTTTTTTGTTTGTTTTTCTGTTGTTCTCAACGGAGAAAATAGTATTTGCATTAGTGATACGTGCTAGCACTGTTTACACTCAGCATGGTGTGTCTGTAACAGGAACACAGGATTGGAAAGGAGGTTTGTTATAACAAGAAAATGTCTCATATGACTCTGTATGAAGAATTGATTAGTTTTCATTTTAAGTCTAGTTAATTGATTGTCCCTTGTTATCCCCATTGGAGGGTTTATAAAATGTATTTATAAACTGCACGTGCTAGTACATAGTGCCTATTTGTTCCTTCGTTGGTGCTACAGTTAATGTTGCCTTTACCTGTTCGTCTCTTTTTAATTCATTTGCTCTTGAAAAAATGTGGCCAAAAGCACGTGTGGTTTTGTAGGTGAGATTTTACTGGTACTTCATGCAACACTAGTACTTCTATTGGAAATGCTTACCACTTTCTATAGTGGAATTTGTCTTATTTGTTTCTATGTCATTTGACTGGGCCTTCGTATCTTGTCACCAGCTAATATGTGTGGTTCTTAATCTTCTCTGTTTGCTGCTAAATTTTTATATATATATACATATAAATATATGAGGGCTGCTCTGAAAGTAATGCCTCCCATTTTATTATGTTGACACGCTGTGTCAGAGACAGAAATTGGTGGTATGGCAGTAGAGGCTGAACCTTCCCACCAGTATTTCATTACATTTTATTGCTGTGTGACAGATGGCAGCAGAGAGGCTGTCTGACACAATGAGATCTAACCATGGAAGTGAGTATGAAGCAAAAGCATGTGACTGAATTCCTCCTTGTGGAAAAAATTGCATCCATTGACATTCATCGAGGGCTGCTGAATGTTTCTGGAGACCTAATGGTGGACGTTAGCATAGTGAAAGATGTACTGCATGGGCAACATTTCCATAGCAATGATGCCATCATAGCAGCTGTGAAACAGTGGGCCACCTCCACTGGTGCAGATCTTTATCAGTGCAGTATGCAGGCTCTTCTTCATTGCTGGTGAAAATGCGCACCTAATGGTGGTGACTATGTTGAAAAATAGTGCTTTTGTAGCTGAGAATTTGTTCTATCAAATAAGTGTTATTGTGCTCTTTGTATCTGTTGTAGTTTCCATGGAAATAAATAGGTGACATTACTTTCAGAGCAACTTGTGTGTGTCTGTGCATGCATATGTCTGCATATTTAGTCCTATTAGATCAAACCTACTTTGATCAAGGACATTACTTAAACATTGTATAAGATATGTCTCATGACTAGTCTTTGAGAAATTGAATGGAAATTGCACAGTTATATACTTTCTGTCTCAAATCATGCCTCTTGTGCATATCCTCATCTCTTCTGCTCTCTATTTAAACGCTCTATTTAAAGCAGCTAAAATGCTTTTACAGCTTGTTTTACTTTCCTAACACAGATTTATTTCTGGCATTTATACAATAAGATGTACACAGTATGCTAGAATATTCACTATTTACACAGTGTTATCACACAAATAGTAATTTAATAATACCTTAGCTATAAAAACATGAATTATCTTTTATGACTTTTGTAGTTTCAAAATACTTTTCTGTATAATTCTGAATTAAGCCTGGAAAACATACCGCATTCTCAAAGTCAAATTGAATGAAATTATGCTCGAATTCAGCCATAATTTCACCTTAATGCATTATAATTCAGATGTCAGGTTTTCCTTCCCTAATTTGATTCCTCTTGGCTATTAGGATCACTCAATACTTACTCTGCTTTATTGCACTTAGATGAAATAAATTAAGCTGTACAGCAATATAAAAGATAATGTTCATTGTTATAAATTTGGCGTTTACATGAATGAAACATCTTAAATTCCCCCTTCATCTGTTTTAAATTAAGTATGAGATTTAAATCACTTCTTCTGATTGAGAGCAAGCACAGGAAATGAAGGGACTGTGGACAATCAAAAAAGCATACTGAGATTCTCATCAAGGCATTCATTATTGTTGGTGGGAAACAACGTTAAACAATAATTGGTTGCATTCACGTAGAGGGTAGAAAAACCTGCCACAAAATAACATTATATTCATAGTCCGAGAGTGACTTTGAACAGGTGAACAAGGGAAAGCAACTTGCAGAGTATTTTCAAATTGCTCAGATACTGTTTTAGCTAGCTCTTGCAAGAAAAGAAAGGCCTTAGATAAATGTGGGTTTATGAAATATGTGTAATAAGTCTGTGTTCAATGGTAGGTATCTTTTTTTCTGTTTTTAAGCTAGGCTTGTGAGCGTATTCTTAATTTTCATCTGTCATTGTTTTGGCTGCGTTAATTTTTTTCACAGAGTCTTGTATGATTTTTGATGAAAATAGTGTTGATAACACACTGAAGGCTTAGCTGTTGCAGAGCAGTGCTTGCAGAGAGCCAAGGGCTCTCCTGCTCCTTGTACTGCCCTGCCAGCCAGGAGCTGGGGGTGCAGTGGGAGCTGAGAAGGGATGCAGCCCAGACAGTGCCCCAGACTGGCCAAGGGGATGTCCTCCACTGCATGTGATTGTGCTCCGCAACAAAAGCGGAAAGAATGAGGAAGAGAGAGATGTTTGGAGTGATGGTGTTTGTCTTCTCAAGAAACTGCTGTGCGTGCTGAGCCTTGCTTTCTTGGGAGTGGCTGTACACCTGCCAGCCCATGGGAAGCAACAAATAAATGCTCTGCTTATAAACATGGCTTTTGCTTTACCTAGTAAAGTCTTTTCATCTCAGCCCATGAGTACTTGCACTTTTACCTTCATGATGCTCTCATTCATCTCAGCTGAGGAGGGTAAGCAAGGAAGCGTGTGGGGCTGAGCTGCCTTCTGGGGTTAAACCACAACATCATCCTATCACCCTTCCTTTGAACACCAATTCTCTCCATCTCATTCCTTATTTAATCCTGGTTATATGTCTCACTCATCTTTAATATATGTAGAGAAAAAATACATGTAACAAAAAACATTTGGCCAGAAACAGTTCATAGATTCAACTGCTTAAATTCATCTATGTTAAATCTACTGAGGATACTACATTTACTTCACAAATACCCAAATCATTATTGAAAATGAAAGCTTGTTTCTTGCAGATAGGCATTTATCATACAGTATGAAATAGAAATGAAGACAATTTAGTTGTCTTAGTTTTAATATGTGCTGTAAATTGCCGTATTTTGAAAGACTATGATTTAGAATTTTGGAAAAATCAGTTACTGATGATATATTTTGGAATTTAGATACAGTTCTGATGACAAGTGATTTTAATGAGAGCAAATAAGTGCAAAACCTATTAGCTGCCTCCTCTTTCCCACTTGTACATTATTTCTAATGTGCATGTTTCTTTTAATGCAGTCAGTGTTTGTCATCTTCCCACACAACCCAGCTATCCATTAGCACTTTTCAGTGCATTTCCTGACTGTATGATAGTCTCCAATCCACATTTTCCTACAACCTCAGTTCTGCTGTTAATTCTTTTTTTGCTGCTCAGTGTAACTAATTTTTGGCTTTCCTTTTTACCATGTCTTCCCATTGAAACATTTGTCTTCAGGCTAGCCATTTCTCCCTCAGATAACTCAGTGTACCTTTGCACCCTCTTAAGCTCTACCACCAACTCCGTAAGACTGTATGTTTTTTTTTAGCCACATCAGTTGACATCATGCTCTTGGAGAATTCGTTGTCTTACTGCTCTAGTCCACCCACTCAATCCATTCTCTGCTTTGTAGACATCATTAATCTTTTGGGCCTTGATCACTTTCATCAAACTGTGGTTCCTACAGTAGTCACTCAGGAGACTTAGTCAAATTTGCTCACTGTGCCTTTAGGTAAAAGTACCCGTCCTTCACAAATTTACCTTCAGTATTTAGAGATTGTGGTTCTGTCTTCCACAGACAACTATTTTCTGTCTTTCCCCAATCCTTGTTCCTCCTAGCTAGTTTTCTATTTGCATCTTTTGCAGATGACACTATACTCCATTTCTCCAGCTTTACTTCCAAATTCACTGGAGTTCCAATTAGACTTTGACTGACTATACAAGTAGAGACCCTTAAAAATTAGGGACCTTTGTGGGCAAGGAAGAATAATTGAATCATCTGCTCTGTAAGACTTGTATGACACCCAGAAAGGTACATTAAATCTGGGCCTAGGTGGCAGAGTCATACTGGTTCATTCTTTTTCTGTCGCTCTTTGTTGGGACTTTCAAACAAGCAAGTAACCATCCTGTAGTGCATTTCTTTTACAGAAAACTAGATAAGTTAAAACATGCAGTTTTGGAAGGCTTCATTAGTAAAACTAAAAATGCTGTGTTGATGATCTTCCATGCAAGTTTTCATGGTGCTTTAATTATATATGTTAAAATCTTCAGCCAAAGGTGAATAAAGAAAATTTCTATGAAACTGCATATGTTGGAGCTTTAGATAATGGGTTTGCAAGAGCAGAAGAGTTTCCTAAAGGAGTGGCATAAAGTGCATTCTTGTGTTTTTTCAAAGTATTTATGTATAAAGAACTTTATTGGGAAGAAGTTCAGGGGCAGTAGTAATTTGTCAGGCCTGGGTCTTTGTTATGTTGGTAAAAAAAATATTTCATAGAATCACAGAATTGTAGGGGTCAGAAGGGATTTTTGGACACCATCAAGTCCACCACTCTTGCTAAAGCAACTTCCCTACAGGAAGTTGCGCAGGCAGACATGAAGATGCATCTTGAATATCTCCAGAGAAGGTGATTCCACATCCTCTCTGGGAAGAGAGGATGCACTGTGACAGTGCTCTGTCACTCTCTCAGTAGAGAAATTCTTCTTCATGTTTGTATGGAACTTCTTGTGTTCCAATTTCTGTTACCCCTTGTCCTTTTGCTTCATGCCACTGAAAGGAGTCTGGCCCCATCAACTTTACTCCCACACTGTAGTTATTTATAAACTGGTGAGATTCCCTCTCAGTCTTTTCTTTAAAGTGAAGAGTCCCAGGTCTCTCAGTCTTCCTTCATACAGGAGGTGTTCCATGCCCCCAGTCATCTTTGTGACTCTCTGCTGATCTCTCTCTGGAAGTTTCCTTTTTTTTTTGAACTGTGAAGCCTAGAATGAAACAGTACTCTAGTCATGGCCACTCCAGGGCAGAGCAGAGGGGAAGGATCAGCTCCCTTGACCTGCTGATCACGCTCTTTTTAATGCACCCCAGGATACCATTGGACTTCTTGGCCACAGGGGCATGCTGTTGGCTCATGGCCTGTCGTCCACCAGGACATGCAGGTCCTTCTCTACAGAGCTCCTCTCCAGCAGGTCATCCCCAGCCTGTACTAGTGCATACGGTTATTCCTTCCTTGGTGCAGCAGCCTGCATGCACTCTTTCTCACTGAAGTTCGTCAGGTTCCTCCCCACCCAACTCTCCAGTCTGTCCAAGTCTTGCTGAATGGCAGCACAACCTTCTGTTGTGTCAGCCAGACCTCCCAGCTTTGTATCATAAGCAAACTTGCTGAGGGTGGATTCTATCCCTTCATTCAGATCACTGATGAAGACATTGAAGAGGACTGGACTCCGTACTGATCCCTGGGGAACACTGCTAAATACAGGCCTACAACTGGACTCTGCACAAATGATCACAACCTTCTGAGCTCTGCCAGTCGGTCAGTTTACACTGGATCATAGATAAACATACTGGATACATAGATATAATGGCTATCCCTCACAAATTAGCTGGGAGCACTTTCACTACATTTTAGTCTTTATTTATGAGCAAAGATGATTTTATAAATGGTTCCCTATTTTTTCCTTTAAGAGTAATGCATCTCCACAGTCATGATGCTATTCGCACCCTTCTCTCATGTTCTAGGTTCAAACATTCTAGACAAAATAGCAAGAGAGAAGGATAAAAGACTTTTAAAGAAAAATGTTATTAAGCATATTTCAAACTTTACCTTCATGATACTCATTCAAATATAAAGGTTCCCACATTTTGAAGTAACTATGGATGTAGTATTATATAGTCTATATTTGGCATTGCCTTCAAAGTCCCCTGGCAGCACTCCAACTATCTTCAATGACATTCCCCTTGTATCCTTGGGATATCTAACAGACACTTAAGTCTCAAGCAGCCCTTCAAAGCAGTGCTTTGAACTAAGTCAACTGAAGAATGCTACTGAATTTCCAGCAGCAGCGGTGCTATGCTGTACCTGCCAAATCATTGTGCCCCAGATGTGTTCATTTCAGGTCACTGGAAGTCTCACAAATTCTTTCCACGTTCGTGTGTGTTACACATGACTACCTCTTGTTACAAAACAGACTGTTTTCAGCCATAGCAGAAATGACTGGTTTTACTTTACGCTGTTTTAGCAGTTGGTTTGTTTGCTTTAATTATTTTTATAAAAGTATTACAATGTTAGGTTATGACACTTTTTTTTCTGCAGCTGTTTAAGTTCTAAGAGCAATGGACTAGGAAAAGACATACTGAAAAATATTCCCTGCGTTATCTTCAATTCATTTTTTGCACTTCAGAAAATTCAAAAGAATTCCTAAAGTAATATGGAAAAGCAGTCTTTTTACTTCTTATTCTTCATGTGAAATCAGAAAGGAAAAAAAAAAAAACATTTATTTTCTCCATTTTGAAGATCATATAGTCACAAAAGAAAAAGAAGGTTGTAACTATATATTGTTGAATATGAAACCACTTATTCAACAGGTCAGGCATAAAAACTTACTGCATGAATGATGGCATTCTCAGATCTATTTTATGCTCTTCAATTATCTTTGAAATCTTAATATCTATGTACGTGCATTAAAAGTATATCACTCAAAGATTGAAGTCTGACTGTAGTAGAGATGAACACTTCCATGCCATGCAATCTTTTAAAGCAATTTGATTTTTGGTTAGATAGTTGAAACTTATTTCCTGTCAAGTAAATGACAGGATGTTGTATATTTATTTGTTGATAGCATTAGAAGTATTGCAAACCTGATTATTTTGTAAAAACAATTGAGCCTTCATACTGATGTTCCACTGTAAGTAAAGAGACCAAGACTTTCAAAGCTAACAGTTATTAGCATGTGTTTTAGTTTGACAGCCTGACCTAGCACCTGTAAAATGTTCATGCTGTGAAAGCTTGGTGCTTGACACCGTAAATTATAAATGAAGAGCTAGTGGAAAAAGTGACAGACTGATTCAGTGAAAGAGAGAATTACAAAGCTGGAAAACATTAAACTGACTGGCTGTGTGGATATTTAATCAAAGGAGAGAAGAAAGATTTTATCATCATGAATTTAAGCCAGGGATATCTCTGGGAATATTTGTCATGAGTGGAACAACTCACAACTCTTCTTTCAAATAAGTTTTATTTACTTTCGTATATTTTTGAGGCTCTGCATTAAAAGAGACTATTTAATATAGCCAAACATTAACATAATGTTTTCCAAGTTGCCTTTTGAGTTCCTGTCTGGATGGTATTTTTCTTAGCTCTAAACTTCTAGACTCTTCTTCTGTACGAATTATGCAGTGCAACCAAAAGGCCACCTATATTAAACCTTTCACTTTCAAAGTGGGTAACATTCTAAGCAAATGAGATGCCACTCAGAAATCAGGGGAGACAATTTGGTTGTTTTAGTTGAGATCACTGACAACTTTGAAAGCCATGAGTGCTTCTGCTTTGATATTCCCAAAG
>PPHD01006151.1:1338-16701 GCA_002909625.1 Bambusicola thoracicus
GATTGTGTTTGTTTGTTGCTCAGGCAACTCCTACAGACCCAGCACAGGAAAAATGAACTCCTGCCGTGTTTCATTATCTGGGGCTCAGTGGTACCTGTGCCCTAAAGATAATTCTGTAAATCCCGAACTCTTCAAAAAATCTATAGCACATCGATTTATTTCTTTCATTTGTATAATCCTAAAATAGGCCATTTTTAATTAAACATTCTTAAANCCGTGTTTCATTATCTGGGGCTCAGTGGTACCTGTGCCCTAAAGATAATTCTGTAAATCCCGAACTCTTCAAAAAATCTATAGCACATCGATTTATTTCTTTCATTTGTATAATCCTAAAATAGGCCATTTTTAATTAAACATTCTTAAAGAATCTTCAGGAGTAAAAAAGCCACTTTCCCATGGATCTGTTTCCGATTAGTTGTCAAAAGTAGTACTTGATATAAAGCTGGACATGAGGAAAATATGAGAGTCATCCTTGCTCTGTAATGACTAACCAGAAAGAAATTGTCACACCCAATGTATGTTTATATAGAAAAATATTCTGTTTTATTTTGTGTGAGCCAGATTGAATGTCGAATCTGAGTCTGGAAGATCAGGTACGCAGATGGAGCTGCCCTGACCTGACAGGCAGATAGAGGAGTTCTTTGGGATGCTTTACAGACCTCGCCATTTTTCCCAGAGCAGGAGAAAATCTGTTTCCCAGAAACTGAGACTGGTAAAGCTCATCATCAGTGCTTCCAGGAACCATGGTTGTGAGACATGACTGCTTGTCATCAGTGTAATACCCAATACAGCAGATTTTGAAGTTGTGCTCAAGTTACTGGAAGCAGTGATTTGCTGTACCCAGCGTAATCTGCCATGTCTCCCTCTGAACGGTGTCAGCTGTAAGTCTTAGGTGCTTATCCAGCGGTTTGTTTCAGAAGAAGGAATATCACTGTGGATATTCTTACCATAAAGGCATTAGGCAGCATTACGGTTAGAGGAAGAAAAGATTTAGCCCTCATCCAAATGATATTTAAAATCTGAGCAGCGGAAAGCAAACAACTTCTCTGTTTAAATCAGACTTCCCAGAATTGTACCCGCTATGCGAGCCTGACGACACGAACGCGCCGTACTCACCAAAGAGTATTATGAGAAGGGCGATCGGCATCACAAACAGCCCCACGAGCAAATCGGCCACCGCCAGGGATGTTAAAAAGTAGTTGGTGGCGTATTGCAACTTCTTCTCCAGAGATACCGCCAGGATGACCAGGATGTTCCCACCGATGGTGGGGATGATCACCAGCAGGATCAGCAGCGCTGCCCAGCACACTTTGTTTCCTTGCTCATCGTTCGGGTAGTTCTCTTTGGGTTCTGCTACCGAGAGAGGTGACAAAGATCCATTGCCAGCTCCAGACCCATTCAAGAAATGTAAAGGATGGGGCATCTTTGTGCCCAGCAGGATGTGTCCGAGAGCTGTGTTTTGTGCAGGAATTGCGTACGGTGCAAGAGTTCAGCGTGCCTCTCTGCTCCAGGATGGTCCCGAGGAAAGGCCAGCATGGTCAGTATGGTAAACTGGTCATCTGCTATTTTGAGGTACAGTAACCATGTCAGAGCTTGGATCCAATTTTTTTTTCTCCCGTGCCTTACTGGGTGTGCTGAGGTCTTAAAAACCCAAGTCCTGTCTTGTGTCCATCTCTGGCTGTTAAGGCTGAAGGTCTGACGTCCCCGTATAGCGAGGTTCAGCTCTCAGAAGATTATAGAAGAGAATTCAATAGCTGAGAAGAGTAGGCAGTTCATTAGCTCCCATCTTTCACCGCTGTAGGAAAAAACCCAAGAAAGAAAAAGTGGTCGATGAATTTGGATGCCAGTTGTTTCCCTCTAGCTATAGCGTACGAAGGTTTGCTGTTTGTAAGCACAAACTGATGCAGACAGATGCTGGTGTTATGTGTGTGCAACTCCTCCTCTCCCCAGTGCCTACTCTCCGGCAGCGTGTGCGTAGGCAGGCAGCAGTTCCCATGTTTCCTCTTATTAAGAGTCCTGTTTCTCCAGAGAGGATCACCCCAAAAATATCTTCAGGAATGATGTATGTGGTTTCTGTTTTATGCTCTACAGTCCCCACTTTATCAGGTGAGGGTCAGGAAGCTGCAGACGATAAAACACTGGTGACAGTCCCAAGGGGACCGTAAAGATTTATGGAACTGAGACCTCTAAATGTACCCATTCCTTCAAGGGGGGGGTGAGTAAACCTCCTTTTGTTTTTGTAATCTGAGCAGGGCTTCTATGAAGCACAGCCTTTTCTCTTCCTCTCCTCTCTCTCAGCTCAGTTGAAGTCTTAACGCTTACGTTTCCCCCTCCAAGCAGACGCCAAAGGAGTTCTGTCTGTAGCTGAGCAGTTACTGATTGGACCTGGCGTGCTCTAAGTCTCAGGTGAAGAAAGCCTTACCTTTCTCTCTTGTGTTTCAATAGAGTTCACTTGTATCCAGGAAGATCCTCTGTGATCTGTTCTTCCTTTTCATCACATGGTGGATTCAAGATAAGGTTTTCAGCTGTTTTTCAGAAAGCCAGTTGTTCATTTATTTGTGTTTCTTGTTTTTCTAAAGTATCTCTTGTTGTGCGGTTGGTTAGCACTCAGTGTTTCTTTTAACACCAAGATGAGGAATTTTTCTGCAGGGAAAGCTGTCTTCCTTACCCAGGCACTTTCTCCAGCTCTTGAATGCAGGAAAAGAGTTGTTCTTGCTGCATTTAAAAGAGATAAAGAAAGGATGTCCTTTTTTTCTGTCCTTCCTCTTCGATTCTCTTGATGATTTTACTTATGTGATTAGCACAGTCTCAGTGCAGTTTTCTTTGTTCATTAGCAAAACTTGCAGTCTGCTGCTACCCTTTGTTTGCTGACTGACTCATTCCAGTGCTTGCAGCTCCAGCGCTTAGAAGCAGGGAAACCAGTGAGTGGGGGCTTGGCTGGAAAGGAGCCAGCGAGCATTAATTGATTCAGTGCCCCAGCCCTGTAACGTATGCCTCTTGTAGCTGTGTCAGGACGAGCAGACCCTGCTAAAAACCCTTCCCACAGTATCCTAACTATACGCAGGGCAGCATGTGTGCATATGTGCATGACCGCTCTCGCTGCCTCTCTCTGGTCAGAAGCACAGTTAACCCTGCAAAGTTCCGCTGCCACAGAAACGCTCTGATTAGCACACTGTTTTAAGTGTGTGGGCTGTTACTTTAAATCTTCCTGCTTGCAGCTGCTTCTTATTATTGTGGATGTTCTTTTTTGATACCTTCCAACTTTCGGTCAAATATGTATGTCATCTCCAACTTTGCGTATTTCTTCATTAAAATGGAAATAGGTTTCACTTCTGTGGAAGTTAGCTAGATAACTGAGTCATTGAGTCATTGAGTTTAAGGCTGGAGAAGGCTATGAGGCCACAATCCAACCCCAGGACATCACCGACCATTACACACCTGAGCTGCTGGGTGCTCAGCAGGCTCGGCCTGCCGTTTGGGTCCTTGATGAGCTGTGAATCAATTCATATTCATTTAAAAATAAGATAAACTTCTTTGGAATAGAGCTGCTTTAGAGCCCAAGTGAGAGAGTATCTACCAGACATGAATAGAAATGTTTAGCTGGTGGTTGGGGTAGTACACTGGAATATCCAGCAAAGTTATCATCACTTGTTCTGTATTTTTACTGCTTAAAAAGAAACATTTAAATTTGTTGAAATTTCATGTTGTCTTCATTTTCAATTGACTTTTGATGTCTTTACTTCCTAAGACGTAACTTTCTGAAGCATAAAGATGAATCCAGCTATCCTGTTTCCATAGGATGGAGCTATTGGCAGTAGATACAGAATCATGTATGCAACAAGAATTCTGGATTAGAAGCGCCAAGGTGCAATTAAAAATAGATCCATCCTTTAACTTCAGTTGTTCTACTTGTTGGGTGTATGCCATGTGCTGCTCCTCGTGGCACATCTCCACATTAGGAGAACACAGTTAAAAGCTCTGGGGGTTAAAAGCAGACAGTTTCTATCAGAAAACCATTTCTATCTGCTCATCATCAGCACCAGTTATTGCTGTAAGGCTGTGCTGGATGCTAAGCATTATCTTTAAAGAGGTGGGTTTTTTCTTCTTCTCATATTTTTGTCTTTCACACCACAGTAGACACAGTGACTGCAGTGTGAGGGAGGTATCAGTGGTGGACAAATGTAGTTTTGTCAGCTTGAGTCGTTATAAATCTTAGCCAACATGGAGAAGCATCTCTGTAGGTTGCTGCAGTAAAAAGTTATTTCTGTCAAAGGGGAAATCAGGTGTTGTTTCACGTCTCTGGAACAACTCATTGCATTTTATTATGTAATTTATATGATTGAAACATCTCTCTGCCCCCAAAAATGGCTGAATTAAACAAGTTAGGAGGGAGAGGCTCTTGGATGCAGCACCACCCAAAGGCCGCACTGCTGCCTGCAGATGGGTGCAGTGGGAACTGTGTGAAAGGCATTCTCATGGAGAGGGAAGGGATTTTTTGGTATGGATTAAAATAGCATTCTTTTGCTCTTCCAGAGGATAGTGATGCGATTTCGGCTATATGTAGGCTTGTATAGAGGGTATACAAGCATGTAGCTTTGTACGTTGTTTCATTTCAGATGGTTAAAAAGCTTACCTGTCTTTTGTGATGGCTTTTCGCTTCCTCAGGCTTTAATAACTTTTTTTCTTTGGTGGGGGGGAAGAGAGAGGCAATCCACTTGTGTATCCATTACAGATCCCTAGCAAGTTCTTTGCTGCACGCCTGGCTAGGCTTTCCCTGCACGCTCCACCTGTATACCCTTTTCCTCTCCAGTGGTCAAAGTTCAGGCCTGCACCCTGCTGCACCATGAGTGTTTGAACCATTTTCACGATAGTTATTCCTTGCTGTTATTTTTGTTTTCAAATTGGTGGCACTGTTTTATTTGAAGGGGTCCACGTCTCCTTCAGTCACGCAGTCACTGGTGGCAGTGCCCATCCCTGCGGCTCCTGTGCTGCAGCTGTTTGCAGCCCTCTCCTGACCCTCCTGCTGGTGGGAGGCCACCTGGGAGCCCTCCTTCCTCAGCAGGTCTCAGTGACGCAACTGGAAGGCAATTTGGAGAAAATTGGTGTGGAGAATGAGCCTGTGCTGCATGAGATATTTGCAGGAAATTCCTGGCCCCTGAATGGCTCGCGTCCTTTTGTCAAGGGAGAAGGAGATGGGGTTTACGCCCATGCTGCCTTATCAGACAGTGAAATATGCCCATTTGTTGCATTTTTGTCGGTGCTTTTCCCATCCTCTGCTCTGTGCCCTGCTACACTCACCCTCCTTCAGAAATGACTGCGAATTGTGCAATTAGATGTCTGCATTCCTCCTGTATTAACTCATTCATGGATGCAATGAAATGCATATTAAGCTCTTCTTCTTTACTCGTCACCGCACAAGCAAAGCGATGTGTAGAACGAGTCCCGTATCAAATGATTAATTCATGTCCATTAGCTTAGAAAGTCATAAATATTTATAATCTTTTGAAATATGACTGGGAAAGGAAGCTTGATGGGGAATTTAGAAGATAAATGTGACATTGTTCTCCTCTAACATTTCATTTTCCACTGAGTTTTAAAGCCTTTAAATGTTTAGAGTAAAAAATAGATGTATGAAGTGATGGGTCGGGCACTTCCATTTTTAGTCTCAAGTTAGACTCGGTGTAATGGTTTATTTTCAGTATTCTGTTTACTTGTATATGTGTAAAAGGTAGCATCGGAATGTTTTCGTGTTCAAATATTGCTGAGACAGAAGCAGAAATGACAGTAGTCCTATAAGCTTCAAGACGTGTAGGTCTCAAAATGGGAGATAAATTGCACAGAGGTATTTGGATGTAATTCTAACCAGGCTGCGATCTAAGATAATGAGCAGAATGTGTTTCAGGACGGGACAGTTGGAGTTGTTAATTTGTCTTGTGGTGTCGATGCACACTTCTTGGACAAAAAAAATAGGTTCTTAAACAGAGTCAAAGGACCCAACAGTGTGTGTTAAGTTTCAGTATGCCTGTAAGGTTCTTGTGGGCAAATCCTACAAAGATGACTTTGTACCTGCAGGTGTTGCAAAGGTAATTTACCTTCAGAAGCCCCCCCTAAGCCTTAGGATTCTGAATAGAGCTGCTGTAAGAAAGGATTCCTTTGGAAAGAGAATTTGCGAACTGTGGAGAACTTCCCATCATCAGCACATTAAGTGAAAGGATGAACGACCATCTCCCACTTCCAACCAATCCGTATGTCCTTCTTCAGATTAGATGTTTGAGTTGGGGATTTTTTTTATATCAGAGACTTAATAAAATCTTTATTTCTGAGAAACTTCAGCGCAGTTGGAAGCCAAGCATCAGCCTTCTGTATACAGTGCGATATTGGTACGTTTACAAGTGTCACGTATTATATCCCAGTGATGAACATCCTCAGTGTTGAGATCAAAGTTAAGGCTGAAGCTGAGGTCCCAGGGCAGCGTTAGGCCGTGCTGCTGCGTTGTGCTTCTGCGAGGATTCAGAATCATCACTTTAGCAGTGTTTGTTTCTGTGTGGTTTGGAGAGGGGCTGCTTGGCGAGTAAACCTGATAAAAAGCCAGCTGTTACGTTTTGCTGACCATTTCCCATTACTGTCTTGGTGCATCTTAATTTTTTTAAAGGTTTTGTTTACGACTTCTGAAGCAAACCAAACTGTACCTTGGAGCAAGTCCTTCATCTGCAGGCCAAGTGTCACAGCAGTAAAACCTCCCCCGGCATGGGCTGGAAACAAAGCTGTAGCTGGCTACTGTGTACGAGTCCTATGGAAGAGACTTGTGAAGCTTCTTTGGCTTTCTTAATTTATTTCATTTCCTGATAACAGAAGGAATAAAGCCAGTTGGGATGAAGATTTTTTTTTCTTTGTGGGTGTGGATTCATTGACGTTTATATTTCTATGGGTTATATAGGAGTAGTAGAGCAGTTCTCAAATGAAAATGAAGGAAATAATCGAGCACTTCTGTTGTTTTGCTGTTGAGTAAAACGTAATTGCAATAGCAGGCTGCTTGAGCAAAACCAGCATTAGGAGGAAAGGAAGGAACCGGTGCATTAAAGGTAATTGGGTTTAAAAATAGACGTTGCATATCTTCCTAAGATGTACAGCCCAGTTTAACGACATGCCTCAGGCTTTAATGTAGGAGTTTGTTGGATTAAATTACTGGCCTCTGGTACAGGAAGGTCAACATAGGGGACTACAGTATGTTGCTTTGGGCCTCACACTATATGAAATATATTCCAAGTTCAGAGTTTTTACTGTGACTTAAGGGATGAGGAATGGGAATGTGTCTGCCGATGAAACTGCCCACTCATGTCCGCATGTCATTCTGGTATTTCACGCGAAGTCACTGTCTGTGTAACTTGCAGTAACAACTGGTGTCCCTACTTACTGGTGCTAAGAGCAGCCTCTTGCTGGGTGTGACTGCTAAGAAACCATTCATCTTCATCATTGCTTCTCTCCTTCTGCCACCGAGGGACCATTAGCACACCAGCTCACTGAGGGGCACGATGCAGGAGCTGGAGGCCTGCAGTGGGCGGCCTCAGGCAGAGGTGGTGTGGGACCTGCATGGGGCTGGCACTGATGAAGGGGAGACTTCCTCCGTCAGAGCAGAGCTGCCTCTCTTGTGCTGAAAGCAAGCCAATGGCTCATGTGGCTGCGCTCACAAGGGAGGGTGAAGACCTTGGGCTGAGGGCAGGAGAACATGATGGTGTTTTCAGCATGTTCCTCAGTCAGATTGTCGGTTAGAAGTAATTCCACAGGAGCAAGATTGCAGGCTGTGGCTGCTTAGGAGATGGTTTCAAACTGTCCCTTTGATCACTTGACAGAGCTGTTCACTGTTTTATGAATTTTATTAAGTGAGCTTTGGAACTTATATTTGCTAACCTTCTGGCAGCAGCATGTAAGACTTCGTAAAGCATTTCAGCAGCAGAGCGAGCAAACAGATGTTACAACGTAAGCACTGATGCCAGCACTGCTCTTGTAACTGAGGTCATGTTTCTCTGATGAGTGTTTGTATGAGGTTCTTCAGCTTCCTCTGCCCACTTGTGATTCTGCCTTCTCTTGTGTAATACGTGGGGAAGAACTTCTGGAAGGGTGCAGGACTGAGAAGACTGCAGAAGTGAGGGAAGTGGTGGGATCCCGTAAGTAACTTCTACTCCCACGATGGATTTACAGGAGGCCATCTGTCATTGTTTGACTGTTTTATGGGTAGATTTGGGATAAAAGCATTCAAAATAATGACCACTAATAATGTAAATCTGACTAAGAATTCTGCAATGAATTGGTGGGTGTTAATCCTGATTTTGTAATAAAAACTGTTGGAACTTCTGAGCCTGCAGATGCAAGGATCTGCCCAAGTTAATGATTCTAGAAAATGCAGCTTTCTGAGCAGGAATGTCACGATTAATGCTTCAAAGTGCATCATCATGTCTTTGCCAGAAGATGTTTTTTTCTCCCCTCTGACTTGCAATCTGCCTGCTCAACATTTGCTGAAGTAAAGCAAGCACAAAGGTGTTAAAAGTCTTTGTTCAAGAGCTGAAGCCTTCTGTGCAGCTGAATGCTCGGGCTCACTCGTTACAGGATTTGTGATTCCCGCTCTCCACACCAGCTTGTTTTTAGTAAGCATTCAGCTGTTATTTGAGCAACAGGCTGATAGGTGGTTTTACATGTGCCTTTTAGGTCATTCTCTATATGTCTCCTTGCTTGAGGGATGGAATCATTTTGTTTCCCATCTCTTTCTCATTTCTTAGCATTCCTTGTCATGGCTGCACCTTAGTGCTTCCAGCTGTTCTTCTCTTCTTGTGTATTTCTCATGTGAATGTTTTAGGAAGGAGCAGAGTGCTGATGTGCTGAGCAGCCTGTGAAACCAGGGTGCCTATGGGTCCCCTCAGTAGTGCACAAAGCAGGGCTGGAGCCTGAGTGGGTGCTGCTGGCCTGAGCTAAGCAAGAGCAGACGAGGGGGAGCGCAAAGGGGAGTTCAGGGCTGTTTATTGAAGGAGACTGTGCGGGATGTGTTGAAGGGGAAAGAGATAGTAGCCAAAGTAGAAATAGGCTGATTATCTGCACAGTGCAGAATTTCACATAGGTGGATGTGTGATCTTGTCTTGGGTCCTCATCATAATGAACTAAGAAGATGCATTATTGCTTGAGATCTCTTATATCTGTTCTTATGTGTTTACATAAGAACAACGTTGGAGCATAATCGCTTTTTTTTTCCTATGCCTTGAGTTGATTGAGTGCTTTGATAAGCACCTAATAATGCAACATGATGCTATAGTTCGTGTGTACTACAGGTACTGCCAACAACCTCCAGCTTCCAACATAGCAGACACAAGAAGAAAAGAGCCCATGTCACAAACTGACCTAGAACTGAAAGCTAACACCTGAGAACATCTTAGTTTTCATTTGTATATTTTGATTTGTAATCAGCTTATAGTCAAACCAAACGGCTTGCAAGGCTGGCTTTAGGATCGCAGATGTAACAACTGCAGAACTAGTCTGGGCTGATGGGCGGTGAAATGGAGAAGATAACCAGATGATGTGCGTTTTGAAACCACTCATAATTAAATCTCTCGCAGTTTATAGTTTTCTATTTTTCTCTTTCATGAGCATGTATTTGCCAACTGCATTCCTGCACTGCTTGTGTGTTTGTGGTGCCATGGGATTGGGGAGATTTAAAAATGAGCTGTGGTGAATGTATGCCTGTGAGTTCAGAAGGCAAATGCGTACAAGACATGCTTGTTTTCATTACAGAAAATATACATCGCAAAGAGAAGATTTTAATAGGTGACAGCTGTGTGTCGTATCTGCTGGGATGGGGAAGTTTATTAATTTATGCACTTTTCCCTGCTCTTCTCTGGGTCCATCTGTTCTGCTCCTCTTGTTACAGTTGAGAAATGTAAAGCATACTGTGTAGAAAGACAGTTTTAAGTTTTCCTGTATCAACAGAACAGTCTCCAAATTTTGAAGAACAACAGTAATAAATAACATTTTAATTTGCCTTTCTTTAGGACTCCTGAGCAGTGTCCAAGTGTGGTTTCTTTGCTGTCAGAGAGCTACAACCCCCATGTGCGCTACGGGGCTGCCATGGCTTTGGGCATCTGCTGTGCGGGCACTGGAAACAAGGTGAGGGTCAGATCCATTCACTCTTTCTGCACTCTCCTACAGAGATGTTTGTGCAGGAACGTCACACACAGAAATCACATTTCTTGCACATGTACACTCCTAAGGCAGCTGTAGGAGAGCAGCACTGCTTTAAATTTTGTCTCAAACTTTCCTAAAGAGAATTCTTACTGTCGGTTGCCACTCAACATTAAATGCACGTTCAGTACTCGTGAACCATTACTCCTTCATCCTTGACCTTGTACAGATCACTTTAGAGGAGGATGGGGAATGCCAGTGATAGGAAAGCAGCAAGTAATTTGCTATGTCTGCCTCTTTTCTTCTTCTCTGTGGTACATAAATCATGAAAGGTCCATGTAGAGCCAAGTGCAATGAAACTGTGTTTTCCAGTGTGTAATTCACTGTTCCTTTAAAAGTATCAGTAAGAAAGAGATAATCTCACATGTGGGTGGCAAGGGTCTTTCCCACTTCTATGAGACAAGCAGCAAGTAAACTCTGGGATAAGCTTCCACACTTCATCCACATATGTACGCAATCAGTACTAGTACTTGAATCACAGTTTTGAAACAGATGCACAGATTGTATATTTGAAAGTAGTATTTCATGCTTCCGTATCTCTGATACATCTCAACTGTATCTGTATCATCCCTTCCTCAGCTAGTATTAAGCCTTAGTTCTTTGACTCTTGCACACAATGCTCCTCAGCATGTCCCTTGTTGTGAAATGCACAGAATGCTGACATGTGTTGCCTGCCATCTTTAGTATCTAAAGCACGCAGACTTGAAAGCGTGCTAAAAATACTATTTTTATCCAGGTTGCTTTATTCTCAAGTGGAAGGTGGAATTGAGGAGCTAATTATTTTTAACTTTCTGCATCTGACAAGTTGATTTAATTGGAAATGCTTTAAGTCACACGAAGGAGTCTGTTTTATTTCCAGATGCTTGGTATGATAAAGATCTAAACCACCAGATTATGCGCATACATACCTTCCGAAGCTTAGATTAGTAGGTTTTGAAAGCCTAATTATATTGGACTTCAGAAATTGGGAAGGTTTTGGTTATGGTCAGTGTTCCATATATGGTGTTCAGTGCATGCCAAAAGAATGAATGGGCAACCTATGATACCTTCCGGCAAAAGAGCTCAGCCTTCAAGATAGCTCATATGGCAAAAAGCAGTCTAAGTGGGGGCACTAGAAGTTTTTCTCAGAAACTGTGCTCTGTATGAAATCAACTTGTTTGTAAAAGCCTCACCCTGAGTGAAGTTCGCTGAGAGGTCTGTGCTGGGACACTCATGCATTCAGTTGCATTTGTTCATGCCCTCTGTGTGAACAGAAGAAAGCTCAGTACAGGAGGCTGCCAGGTCTGTCCAACTTCTGTAATCAGAAGATCACAAAGATTAAAAGTGCTCTTTGAACTTATAGTCTTCGTATGCCATTTCAGAGTGCTTTTAGGCAGCCTCTGTGTTGCTGCAGACCAAGTTTATCTATACAGCCGATGGCTATACAGACTGCTAAGGTTTACTCCACTTAGATCTGAACAGTGTGGCTGGTGAGTGCTGGCTAAGTACTGTGACAGCTTGCTGTTGTTGACATGGGGTAATCTCAGTCCCTCTTGCCACCTTTTCCTCCATCTCAAGTCCAGCTCCCCAGTGAGCTGGTGCAGACTCAGACTCTCGGAACACTGTCTAAACAGCAGTTCTCTGTTGAATTATCAAGTGGGAAAAACACACTGAGAGATGAGATGAGGGCTGCAGTTAGCACAGGGAGAGGGAAGAGACAATACAGCTGAAGGGAAATTGAAGGAGGAGAGGGATCTCGTTTTGGCAGCAGTGAGCTTAGAAAAGTTTTGTTATCTTGTGCAGTGTGCACTGAGGACCTTGTATGATTAGAAATGAATTTGTGACTGTAATAATTCTTTGTATGTTTAAGTCACGGCTTGCAAAGTGGCAGAACAGTAAACAGAGAATAAAGATGTTCCCAGAGAGATGATTTAGTTTGAGAAGCCAGCAAATTGCACTTGCTGATCCTGGATATCTAAGCAAACATGTATTACAGTGGGTTCCTTAGAGCTTTTCATTAATCCATATTCAATATTGAAATAAATGTTTATTGGTAGATCCAAGATAGATTGTGTTCACTGTGGGCTTAGTTGGGAAGTTACTGAGTTTGGAGAAGCAGTAGAGGAGTTTGAAATGTTTTCAAAACCCAAATTTACGATGTAGGTGCTTATAGGCAGCCCCACTTGATGTGGGTTTGCCGTGGGTGCTTTTGTGTGATGCTGAATATTACTGGCTTTAACAATTAAGTGTAAGGTCAGAAATTTGGAACCTTGATTACTTTACTATCTCATTTTATAACCTCTGACACATTGTTTGATACCTCCGCATCATTTTTTAAGTGGGAAATGAAAGTAACGCTGATGCATTTTGTTGAGAAGAATGGCAAAGGAAGTATAAGCATAATTTATGTGTAGAGATTAAGACATGACATTGTCAGTAGTTCTCATGCGCTGAATGTGTTTGTTGTTCATGACAACAGTTGCTGATCTATTCTGCAGATAGATCTTGTTCCATTCATCACATTTTAAGTTTCCAGTTGCTTTTTTTTAGATGTATGTGTTAGGACCAATCTGTTAACCTTGGATTACAGCACTGAATCCTAGGATACTGAAAACAATAGTATTAACTTTGTGATGCTTTTTTTTTTTTAATAGGAAGCAATTAATTTGCTTGAACCAATGACAAATGATCCTGTGAACTATGTACGTCAAGGAGCTCTGATTGCATCTGCCCTTATCATGATCCAGCAGACTGAGATTACCTGCCCAAAGGTAATAGTGGTATGCCTTACACACCAGCTTGCTAGGTGGGAAGTGTGATCTTGGATGTCAAGTTGTTAGTGCTCAGCACTGCACATAAGCATTAGCAAGAGAGCATGTGCCTCATAAAGAGCAAGAGCTGAATGCACAATAGGAAACTCCTGCATGGGCTGGGGTGTGCGCTTTTGAATGAGGGAGTGATGCACGGCGATAGAAATATACCTGGTAAATGACAGCATTTTAACTTTGGATGTTGCATGAATACATACTCCTGCTTATAAAGGGTGTACTCTGTAATGATACTAAACTATCTTGCAAAAACACAAGTATCTGACTTCCTCTCAGATGCATTGAGGCCTATAGGCATGTGATTTGTATGAGCAGGGGTTGTTTAGTAAAGCTTTTTTTTTTTTTGCAGCTCAATATATGCTTTTCAGGTGAAACAATTTCTGCTGCCAGAACTGTCTCACTTACTTTATAGCAAATCATTTTTTTAATGGAGCTTCTCTTTCTGCTTGGAGGGCAAAAAGGGTTGCGTGTGCTGTGTTTAGCTTTTTAGAAACAGATTGCCTTGTGAGTATATGACAGATGCTTATATGCAAACATTTGTTCAGTCTAAAAGTCTGCGTTAATAGAGGCTTTGAGGTTTCACATTTCGTGTTCTCTGGAGAGCAGTGAGGCCGAGCTGTAGCTGGTACTTTGCTACTCGCCTATCGTAATGGGCTGCTTTTATTGACATCATTTTTGACATTGAACTGTAATAAAAGCAGCCACACTCTTACTGCATTTGGATGGGGAGAATGAGGGGAAAAAAGCTCTTTTTCCGTTGGAAAATTTTGCTTGGGAAAGCAAAGCAAATCCACAGATACCGTTGTTTGGGTATTTCCGAGGCACAGAACGTATGGCTGTGTTAGCAGCTTGTTCTTTTGAATGTTTAAGAATAAAAACAGAAAGGGAGTTTTTCACTGAGCAGAATCTGACAGTTACATTATCTGCATTGTAGTTCAACTGAATAAAACAGGAGAATAGTAGAGTCTGTAGGATCCCCTCATCTGCCAAGATACGAAATAACTAATGTGAAGCTGGAAGGTCCTTTATTTAGAAAGAAACTACTTGCTGTTTTTATCATTTCTTCTACTGGTTGGAACATCAGCTCTGAGTATAGGAAATGAAGTTTAACATTCTTCTCTGCTCTTCTGTAGGGCTGGGCAAATTGTATAGCCTTCTTGTGCCTCACTTTCCCACACAGAAAAGTAAGGACGATACTTGCTTTTGTGAAAGGACATTGTGAGTAATCCATCTGTTGGGTTTTCAGTCTTTTGAGATGATAGGTGAAGGAATCCATGCCCTATACAGAAGCGTATTTGCAAGGAAGGAGTGGTCATTTTCGTGTGCACTAAGTCAGATTTCTTTCCCCAGAGAGTGCTGCTATCCTTAGCTTCAGAGGTCTGTGTAATATGTAGGCTTACGAAACAGGTTGTTAAAATAGTTGGCTAGCAAATACAAGATGAGATGTACAGTCTGGGGCTCGGTGCCTTGTTTAAAAATGGCAAGAGGAACTGGAGAAGCTTTATGCTGAAGCCCCGTTTGCAAGCCAAAATGGGAGTGTTGTTACATAATACAGATGCAGAAGGCAATTCATGATGCCGTCATAGAAATGCAATGCAATTCAATGCAAACATTGAAAACATGACAACAAAAATCCTACAAGTTATAAACTAATAAGGAATGCTTGGAATAACCTGATAAGTTAGGAATGGAGCACAAAATATATCAATTTTATGTCTTTTGAAGGAAGTTATCTATAGATGCCATGGTTTCTTGCTCAAAAACAAAGGGATATCGTGAGGAATGTGCTGCCCATTAAATTATTTATTATTCTCATTTCCATGGGAAACATTTTTGGAGCTCTCTGCCAGCCTGAAGAAAAACTGCTCTGATGTGAAAAGGTGGAGGTCAGATAATTGGCCATTTTTGGGTTACGGTGACGTGTTTTAATCTGATTAAGTTCCTAACTTGCACGACGGAGCAATTGGCAGATAAGCAGCTAAGAGGCGGTGCTCCTTGGGTTTTATGTCCCACAAACTGTGTTTGTGGTCTTTGTGGGGTTATCGAGAAGCTACATTTTACATGTAGGCAACTTCATGTCGTTGTCTCGCCGCTGCTGAATGCTCTGAGATGCTTGGCATGCGGGAGAGAGCGGTTTAGTAAAGGTTATGGCAGATAGTCTGACTGCCTTCCTGTCATTTACTTCTTCATTTGGTACTGCCTGGTTTTTGTAGCCTTTGTGTGAGCAGTGTGCTTTGGGTTCGAAAGACTTGAGATTCTCTGGTGCTCGTTTGAGATGAGGACAGGAGCAAATGGAGCCGTTGCCCTGCTTTATCCAACTTAGCCATTTTGC